>BSBK01004738.1:0-225000 GCA_027943335.1 Chamaecyparis obtusa
AAATCAGTGTCTTCTTTGAGGAGGCTTGGCTCTATGGATCCACTTTCTTGTATTAAATAACTTCCCAAACCAAAATCCCAGACAAGATGTTCTTGGGCCTCTGAAGCTCTTTCATCTAGAAGAATATTAGGGATACTTTCTATCTTTGTGCTTGCTTCACTAATGGTTTGGAAGTCACTGTCATCAAATATAGGGAAATTTGCATTGATGGTATTGGACACATATGGTTCTATATGGTGTGCTACCAATGGTTCTGACTTAATGGTGACCTTGGTCCCATACCTTGTATGAAATAGCATGTGAGACCAGTCAGATGATAGATAGCCTCCTATCTTGGTTGTAAACTCCCTTGAAAGGCATATAGAAAATAATGCAAGGAGATCTATGATGTATATATCAAGGAAGATGGAAAAATTAGGACTAGCATGAAGGATTAAGCTGGTATCCTTAGCCACACCTATAGTATTGACTGAGGACCCATCAAGTTGTGTAACCTTCTTTTGGAAGGGCTCATATTTTAGTCCTAATTGGTCAGCTACTTTCTTAGGCATTACAGTGCTAGTGGCTCCACTATCTACCATACAATTATGTACTAAAGATTTTCCAATAATTAGAGATACATAAAAGGAAGGTGGCTTTGAATTCCTACCTTGCATGGCATTGGCCTTGGAGTTGCTACTTGGAACCTCCTTTTCTTGATCAGTGTTAACCAACACTGGCTTTGTAGCTTCTTTTGCAGGTTGAGGAGTTGTCACTTCTGTCATGGCCTTCTTCAAAATTTCAGGTTGTCCTAGAAGAGCCAAAGAGTCCCACATGGACATGGTGACATTCACCTTCTTCATGTTGTCTACAATATTAAATGGTGTCATAGTGTGGACTATCTATTGTTCCTTCACTATGATGGGCTCCACCTCTTTGGAATGTTGGTTCTCTTTTCTTATAATGATAGGAGCCTCCTTAGGTGTGGTGGGAGTGGCTTGCTGTAGTGGCTATGTAGATGTAGTGGCCTTGGCATTGGAATCTACTCTCTCCATGTCTTGAGCTCTTCTTTTTTCTCTTGTATAGGCAACAAAAGCAACCTCATCATTGACTCCATTGAAGTCTGGTTGCTCCCAATTAAAGTGGGCAGTCTCTTTTTCTTGTGATTCTTGTTGAGGAACTGACCCACTAGATGAAGCCTTTGATTGAGCTTGTGAGGCATTTTAAACCATTAGAGCTTGGTTCATCCATCCATTTGAACATGTAGCCTGATTTTGAGGCTAATTACAAGGAAAAAATAATTCATTATCCATAGCCATATTATTTTGACTAGGAACCATATCCCTCACTGAATTTGTAGAATTTAGAGGTGCAGGGTTATATGGATGGAATGGTCTCTGATTAAAACTTTGTCTTTGTCCTTGGTAGCCTCCTTGGTATGGTGGCCTATTTTTTTGATAAGGTTTTCCTTGATTTTGATATTGTTGATTAGGACCTTGACCTTGTTTCTTTATATTTGTGACCTCTTTAGTCAAGGTCTGCAACAAATTTGTCATTTCTTGCTGACTGCTCTATTGGTTATTCTTTATTTCTTGTAGCTCTTGAGAGAAACTAGTTGTTAGCTCCTGACCACTAGTACTAGCTTGAGGTGCTAGTATGGTGGGAATAGGGGTACTTGGGTAGGTGCAATGGGCTAAAGGCTAGGGAATATGGGCATTAGAGGCCTTCTAGAAATCATGCTTGCTTGGATCAAACAATTTTCAGCCCTGACAGCTATGTCAAAGGCTTGGGGTAAAGAAGTACCACCCATAGACTAGATCATGATAGAAATTTGACCATTTAGACTTTGTAAGTAATAAAGGAAAGCATGGTTAGCTGATGGTCTTACTGATACTAGAATTCTATTCCATGTTTTGAGGAATCTATTATTTTAATTTGTCATTTTCTCTTGAGGGTCTCTCTTAATAGTTGTTAACTACTCAACTAGAGACAAGTTATGTAACTTGTCCTCAAAATTCTTACTTAATGCATCTCCTAATTCATCCCATGAAGTAATAGAACCAAAAGTTAGAGTTCTAAACCATTCTAGAGCCTTACCTTTTAGAGAGGCTGCTAATAATTTTGTGGCCACATCTTCTTGAGTAATATTGTGTATGCTGCAAATGGTGGTCACATCTCTTATGTGTTCAAAAGTAGTTGTCTGCCCTTCACCAGTGAAATCAGGTATACTCTTTAGTGCCACCAAGGGCACATCATGATGTTGAGCAAATGCCAATGGGCTTCCTTGGTTGAATGGTGCAAAGGAAAACTATCTAGCCATTACAGGAGTTGGAATCTGAAGATTAACAACTATATTAGCTATATTTGGTGCTGTATTTGAATCCTCTTCTAGATCTCTAGTTAGAGATCTGCCTCTTCTTTTGGAATGAAAGGGGAAAGGTCCCCTTTCTAAAGTATCAGGAGGTGTAGACTAAACTCGCCTTGCAGGGGATGTTCTTTGAGTTGACCTGCCTTTATGACTTCTTTTTGAGGGAAACTCTAAAAATGTAGTAGGCTTTGAGCTCCTAGTCTCAATCTTTCTCATAAACCTTAAACAAGGTTAGCCTAAATATTTGAGATTAGTGGAGTCACCAGATATACCTGATAGAACACTTCTAAAAGTTGGTATTATGCAATCTACATATCAGAGATAACATAATCTTTCAAACAATGAACTTCTTGTGTAGTCCCATCAGGTGTGCCAAAATTGTTATACATTAAGTTTTCACCCTTGTCTAAAGCTCTTGTAGTCTTGATAACCTAGTATAACATGGGAATCATCTCCAGGTTGTGGGACCTATGCTAACTGAGATGAGATCTCCAGGTTCTAGGCTGGTTCCTCTTGGATAATCACCTTAGTTTGCTTCTAGACATGGAAGTAAAAATTTTATGAGGGAAAGGGATAGAAGGAATTCTTGGAAAGGGAAATGACTGAAAGAAAACTACCTACTAGGTGATGCACCAAAATTAGGGTTTGGATCTCAGTATAGAGGAATGGAATCAATGAAATGCTTAGGTCTAGTAGGTCACAACTCACTAAATAGGCTTGCATAAGTGTTTCATAGAAGGGTTTGTAATAGAAAGAGGCTATTCAGGGAAAAGAGGATTTCACAAACAATAGCATTACTAAGGATTTAGACACAATTTATGACCTGCAAACAAACATTCACTTCTACAACTCGGCATAGGAATGAGACAAGATTTTTAGGGGGTTGAAGTATACCCACAAAAGCATTCACATCCAATCATCCACAATAATACACAAAAATTGCAGAAAGAGAGAGGGATCATGAACCCTAAGATACCACCAAAAACATCATATAATTTGATTCAATAAGAGATACTTCAAACAACGAAGCATGGGGACATGAAGAAATGTCATGTGCAAAATACCTCTGCAATGTTTCAATTACCAATGAAAGAAATACAACTATAGAAGCCAGAGGGTAGGAAAAATGCCACAGATAACCCTTAAGAAAGAGGAATTTCTTTTTACAATTGTCTAACTCTAAGTTCAAAAGCTCCAAAAATACAATATATGCATTCTCAAGTGCACGCAGGTAAGAGTAAAAAACCTAACAAGGGTTACAAAAGATTTTCCTTAAAATAATAGCTAACCCTAACTCAAACAAGTATGATCATAAATATTATCTCTACAAAATTATGGGCGATCAGACCTCAAGTTTGTGTGCCCATCCCTGTACTACATCAACCTGCAACACAAGCAACCTGGATCCATCAACCTTCCTGCACAAAATTTTCCATGAATGCATAACTGGTACCTTTCTGAGACAAAAAATGACCTATGATGGCTGCCTAGACCTCCTCATCATCTTCCTTTAATTGCAAATGTCCTGGAGACATAAATTTTTTGAACTACCTCGTCACTTGCGGCCTGCAAATCAAATACTGGCAAAAATCCTCTTAGAACTATTTGAGTTTAAAAACTAATAGCTAGCTGGTCATTTTAAAATGCAACCATCGATACCCTTATCTCCTAGAAAATGAATGGCTTAGATTAACTTTGAAACAGTCCTGAAACCCTTTGAAAAGTTTGAGTCCACATCAAGAAGTCTCGACCAATGAGCATCGAGCATGTCAGCATATTTGGACCTGCTTTGACCTTTTCTCTTTTAAGTTACTTGGCAACTATACGACTGAAGAATTCTAAGTCATGAAATACATTTCTTAACTCCAGGTGGGTTAAGCAATTCAACAAACACTGTAGTCACTGAATAGCTAAATCTTTTAATAACCCCAGGTTTCATTAAGAGAACACGAGAAACCCTTAGTCGCCGATTTGCAAAAAGCTTTACTAACCCTGGGCCAAAAATGCCACACGTCAAACCCTCATTCACTTTGTTTTCCTAATCATCAAACACCTCAGCCCTTCCCTGACATCAGACCCACCTGACACAAGATTCTAATCCAACGGCAGGTGCAAGATCTCATACCCTTTAAATATTCTTTCAGATCAGATGCCTATCGTAGATCTTCATTAAGTCATGACCCCACTGACACATTGGTCTACCTGGAGGTCCTCATCAGCATGTGGCAACCAATCATTGTTTAGCAAGTTGGAAACATGTGGCACTAGCCCCACTGATTTCCTCTTTACATCGACCAATGAAAATTGAGCATGTCACCTTGACCTGGCACTGGACCCACTGACAGGACCTGAACACTTGGTAGATTGAATGACGGGTGTAAGATCACGTGTGTCAGAAAAGGGCTATGTAAAGATATGCTAGCTACTGATCTTCATCCTTCTGAAATCCCTGTAGAGACTCTGACATGGCCCCACTGACATTTTCCAATTCATCACTATGTAGACCAATCAGTTGAGAGCACATCAAAAAGAAAGGACCCACCGAACGAAGCTCTGACAACAAAGCAAGATCGATAGTCGGTGCATAATCTGATGCTCTGACACAAACCCTTGAGATCATGCACCAGTTGTAGGATTAAAAGGGGCACAATCTACTAGGCCCACTCTAAAAATTGGACAAGTCACCACCTCTCAACCAATAGGAAGCCTCCATGTAGGATGATGTGGCATCGAACCCACCTAGCAAATGAAGCATTGCACAAAAGGGAAGATCGACGGCTATCACAAGATCATAAGGAATCCTCTAAGGCTATGTGATCTTACGACAACCATCAGATGTAGAATCTTGGTCTTAGTCACTAAGAAGAGACCACCAACTAAAAAGGTAACCGCTCACCAAATCACAAAGGGTTAAGGGGTTAACCGCCAGGAATCAGAGATTTGACGACTAAAGGATTTTAAAATGCACATACGAAATTGGGACTTTTAAGTTGCTGATAAAGTAACATGAAAATAGAATGAGGGGCTTAGTGTTTGCAAGGTTTTTCACTCAAATGACTACTTTTTTGAATTTTTAAACTACAGACGAGGGAGTAAAACAATTTGCAAAGGCCAGAGGACATGGCACAAAATCATGAAAATTTCACGGATGCTTGGCAGGGTAGAAACAAAGATTTTGGAATAGGTTTTAGCCAAATTTGCATGCACATGAAAATTGGCGTAACAAGGACATGAAAATAGATTCAACAGAAGGAACAATACTATTGTCAAAGTTGTTTAATTCAAAGGTAGTAAGCTTACCGATCAATGTGTCAAGGGTAAGATTGGATAGGTCCCTTGTTTCATGAATTGCAGAGATCCTGATTGCATAAACTGGCAACAAAGTTATGAGAATCTTGCTAATAATTTTTTCATCATCAATAACTCCATCAGATGCTCTAATAGCATGTATTACTTCTTTCAATCTATTTGAATATTGTACAATGTTCTCACCTTCTTTCATTCTCATATCATCAAAATGACCTCTTAGACTTTCTGCTCGAGCTCTCTTAACATTCAAATCTCCACTGTATATCAAATTTAACTTATCCCACATGGCTTTGGTAGTAGTGCATCCCTTAATGTCTTCAAATTCTACGTCGGTACAAGTAGTAGCAAGTTCCATCATAGTGATATTGTCTTCATGCTTGTCTCTTAGTTGATCAAGTGTTAGGGGACCAGTGGGTGGATCCATGTAGCCATTCTTCATTAGGTCTACAGCTATGTGTAACAACATTCAGCTTTTTCATACTACGAAGTTCTCGTTGTTCAGTCTAGGCACTTCTGTCTTATACATCTTGAGACCTTTGTGCAGAAGTCCTTAAAACTTTTTTCTAAGCAACCACATCTCTGATACCAATTGTTGGAATAACTGAGAGGGGCATGAATTAGATAAACACTATCCCAAATAAAAATGTATAATTCAAAACAAATACTCTTGCTGCTCAGTAAACATAAAAACTTTCAATGTCTGTGCTTTTACCGATTGTCATTCTAAAACTTATAGTAGTTACCGATCAAACCTAACATGTAATATGAAAATAATGATAACAAACAAATATCACAATCAACACATAACATAAGAGATTTAACATGGAAACCCTATGAAGGGAAAAACCACCTGGGACTGGCAACCCAAAAATGTTCACTCTTCTGAAGTGAGGTTGGTGAAGACCCAACCCTATTAAAGGTTACAAACACACTGTCAGGTGTGACCTTGTTAGAGGATTTTAGACTAGAAGTTATCATCCAACCAGTAGTCACTCTGGGGTTGACAGGATAACAATGTTCACTCTAATGAATGATACATCATAAGACTTTCTAAGTCCACTCGGTTAAGAGATTTGACTATGTACAATGGTTAAATATGTAATAGTAGTTGATCCGCCTTAATACAACTTCAATTGCAGATTACAAATCAATATTTTTCTCATAAAATCCTTCTGATCAATATATCACTTCAGATTCAATATTGTGTTAACTTACTGTCCATCGGTAATTACTCTTTGTAGCTTGGTAATTGTTCTGTAGCTCAGTTCTTAATAACTAGTATGATTAGAATGCATGACAACTTCTTCACATGAAAATTTTGCAGCTTTTTCTTCTTCCGGCATCTTTCATAATGAAACCCTAGTCTCTTATATAGACAAGTAAATCATTTTCTTCTCCTCCATCAGATTTTTCCACTTAATCATATTCATAGATTTTTTCGCTTTAGGCTTCCTTGGCTGATGTGTCAATAACACGTTTCAATCTACTCCATTAGATCTTCCTTCAATTATGTTAGTCGTCGATCTTCATAACAAACCTTATCTATTACCTCATGATCATACACTTTCTAGCTCATCACTTTATCAGCTAAACTAATCATTTAATTCATTCTATTCTTGTCGATTAACAAAGAAATGCATCGGTGAACACACACTTGGTTAATACTATGCTCAGTATACAGTACACTCCGTCGGTGTATACTGAAATGCTTTCATTTACGAACAACACTACTTTGTGTCTTTCAGATCTATTCATCATTATAGATGAATGCAGCATAATGAAGTCAATTCCATCAAGTCATGGACTCATCAACAATTTATTCAATGTACTCTTTATCCTCATCTGACATGTACATCTTCCTCATGTAGATTATTCTATTCTTCATCTCTTCCACCTTTCTTCAGATGTGTCAGTTTAGTAACTTACACGATAAGTACTGTCAAGCTAGTTGATATCAATGACAACATAAAACTAATTTAATCATCTTTCATTATCTAATCATCAACTTCTTAGTAATCTTGAATTACAGATTCTTCATTTAGGTTTGAAATTAGTTGTAGTTCATCAAATATATTTTCCAGTTTTAGGCATATGCTTGGCTATTTAGGTTTTCACAAGCTTTAACTATCTTGCATATTTCTCCTTTTCTTTTTTGAGGTCTATTTATGTGGAGGAAGAAGAAAATTAGCCAAAAGCCTTCATAAAGGATCCCCTATCAAGAGAAACTAGGGCTGATTCATCACCTATCCTGATTGTCTTAGATACAGGATCATAATTTTTAGCTAACTCAAACATGAGGTCACAATCAACAAAGACATCAGGAATTGTTAATTTTGCAATGCCTAGAGTCCAAGCATTAAAAATAGGGATATGCCTACCATGATTACTGTAAAAATAATTGAAAAGCATAAAACCAGGAACAAGAAAGGGTATTAGGATCCCTACAGTTTTCCAAGTCATCAATGAAAGCTTCATCACTTGCCTTCTTGTTCTGATTGGACCTAGGTAGAAACTCAATGAATTCATTAGAAAAATTGAGTTTAGCCTTAAAATCATCTCCTTTTTCTTTCTCTCCCTCACTAGACAAAAATTGGCTTGAATCAGGTTGACTCATCTTACCAACTTTGATAGAAAATTAGCTTTGCAAACTCTCTCTGCAAATTTCAGACTGCAACTACTCGAAAATCTCAATTGCTCTCTAAAAAAATATTAAGTGTAAATGCATGAATGTCCTATCTATATAACGTTGATCACTTAATGGATTGGGATTATCAAGATCACTGCAAATATTCCTTGAGTCATCTGAGCATTCAACTCTACATAACACCAAATTTTAAACAGAGTTAACCATAATGTGAGATGTGATAGTTTGTATTTAAAATTTGGAAAGAAGTAAAAAAGAATGATTATTATGTCATCTCTTTAAAACCCTTGAGTACTGGCAAAAAACCCTTAATTATGATCTGATAGGCTGGCCTCTTTACCTTTTCTATCTTGGCAGAGTACTTTTCCACGTGAGAACAACTCCTTTACCTTTTATTGATGAGAACTTTAACCAGGCTTAATCTGGTGATTCAGCAACTGTGACCTTTCACATGATCTCAAAATACCTTGCTAAACTATGTTTATTTCTTGTGACTGAGAGAATGAAGTGTTTACACAATCCCTAGATCTTTAGCTTAACCCCAGTTGTATCATGCGATTCAGCAAACACTGTATTCACACAATCACAAAATGCTTCATGTAACTCGATCTTGATTAAGAGATCCAATGAATACTATATTTGCATCATCGCTAGATTTTACCACTAACTCCAGTTATGTCACATGATTCAATGAAATGCCTTTGTCACCAAGTTGCTAAATATATTCTTAACCTTAGTTTGGTCCTGAGATTAAATGTCGATCGTTGATCTTCATTACTACCCATGGCTCCCACTGAATCACTGAATATCTCATGGCTTAACTATTTTATCATGAGATTAAGAAAACAATGTAGTCTCTTGATCGTTGAATTATTTCTTACTAACCACCAAGATTTAGAGATTACGAGATAGCTGGCCCACTGAATCAATCACTAACTACAAAGTCATGTCTTAGATATCAGAACAACCATTGATCAAGAATTGTATCTATGGTCCATGTTGAATCACTGATTATTTTGAGACTTAACTGTGGGATCATAGGATCATGCAAATACCTTTAGTCACCTAGTCGCTGAATGTTTTGTGACTAACAACCAACTTTACGTAATTGAGTGAATTCCTTTTTCGTTGAGTCACCCAACAAATTGTTACAACTATCCAACATTTAAAGAATAAGTGACTAAATAGAAATCAACCTTTTATAACCTTGTCTTTGAATTGTTGAATACTTTACAAATTGCAACCTTTAAACTAAAATTTGATAGCAACCGTCAATCTTGGATTACATCAAGGTTCATCGCCGAGTCGCTCAATTTTTTGGAACTTCATCGTCAGATCAAGTGAACGGGTGATAACTGTTGCACTAAGTTGCTTGATGTTTATGGACAACTACTAAGAATTACACAATCAGGTGAAGACATTGTCATTGAGTCGTTGAAAGAAATCACTAACCGCTAACTTAATTCATGATCACGCGACTAAAGAAAACAAAAAGAAAACCAAAGCTTTTTCACTTGTTCGCTAAATGTTTGAGGACTTACCAAAATTTATTATGAGATTTAGTGAACAATAGGTAAGATAAATGACCATGTGCATATGTGACCCTTTCTGTGCCTCAAAAAGTAACATGAAAATATAAAGGTCTAGGGCACACTTAGGGTATTTTTTAAAAATGAAAACCCTATCAAGGGAGAAAAGACTTAGGATAAGGATATGTAGACATTTTTGCATCTGGTGCATTCAAGACTCAAATTTTAAAAGGAAATTTTCTTGCAAAGTCACATAGGAAAATGATACATAGGTAGGATTTCGATGCTAGCAAGACTAAAAATGAGACTTCTCAAAAAAACCCTAAAAATCACTCCAACATTGGCTCTATTTGAGGATGCTTGAATGCAAGTTCATAGCAAGTAATCTAGAATCTTTGGGTTGCAGACCAAATAAAACACTAACCTACTACACACAAAAATAAACTCACAACCAGAATAAACACACAACTCAAAAGAAACCACACCTATATACACATTAGAACTACTGTGCATGGAAAAGTTAGAATTCAATTAAAGAAAAATTTTAGAAATTGTCCATGCACTGGAAATCCCTATTTTTCACGATGTAGATTTTTCAAATAATATGAATCCTTTCCATGAATTTGATGGATAACATAAGGACCCAACCATAAGGATTCAAACTTTTTGTGCATACCCTTATCTTCAGCCCCAACATTCCATTGGAGGAATAAATCTTCAGGCTTGAATTTTCTGACAGTTGTTCTCTTGTCAAAGAGATATTTCATCTTATGTTGTAGTTTTATATTTTCTCTCTGTCCTTCTCTTCTTATTTCATCACGTTCAACTAACTGGATCATTCTACTTTGTAGAGGATTACATACATCCAAACCTTCATCTTGTAGGAATTGGTAAATAGTCAACAAATTGTTCACAGGTAGCCTAAACTTTACACCATAGACTATTTCAAAAGGAGACTTACTTGTAGCTCTTTTTTCTACAATTCTATCTACCCATAATGCTAACTTTAATTTTGTATGTCAGGCTCTTTTTTTCTTTTCCAAAGTTTTCTTCAAAATTTGTAGAATGCTCTTATTTCTTGATTCTACTTTCCTATTATCCTATGGGTGATATGGGGATGAATATGAAATAATAATGCCCATTTCTAAATAAAAATTAGTGAATTCTTCTGACCTAAAACACATAGCATTATCCATTACTAGTTTTATAGGAACACCAAACTTTGTCACTATATTGTTCATCAAGAATTCAATCATGACAATGCTTGTATCTTTTTTTGTGGGGATTTCTTCAATCTATTTAGTGAAATAATCAGTTACAATAAGTATCCAACTATGTCCCCCACTGGATATATCAAAAAAATTCCCCAATAAAATCAATACCCCACAGGGAAAAAGGAGCCTCTGTAACCACAGGGTTTAACATCAATGCACCTAAAAAATTTAGCTTATTTGAGAACCTCTGGCATGGTTCACATTTTCTAACAAATGCATGGTTATCATTAAATAAGATACGCTAATAGTAACTAGCCCTTAGAATTTTGTGTGGTGTTGTTGTGGCCGAATGATGTCCTCCATACAGTCTAGAATGCATTTCTTGTAAGACTTTCTCAGATTTCCCTTTGTCGAAGCATAAGAGAAATATCCCATCATTATCCTTCCAATAAAACTCATCTTGTAACAATATATACCATTGGGCCTACAATTTAAGGCTTCTCCTTTGATTGTCATTTAGGCCTTTTGGGAAACTAGCATGTTTGAGAAAAAACACAATATTAGTATACCATGGCTGCATTTCAATGCGAGTGATAGTTCCTTCATTCATGGAAACACTATTTACTTGAATTAGGTCCATATTTTCTTCTGTCATTAGCTTTGCAAGTTCTAGACCTCTAACAAGTTTAGTAATGTGAAGCTCTAAATCAAACTCTTGGATTTTTTTAATCCACTTGCATCTTTTACTTGTGAGCTCACTTTGGACTAGTATATCTTTTACTACAACATGAGGAACATATGCATTTACCTTAGCACAAACCAAATAAGGTCTGAATGCCTTGACTACCTTTACCAATGCATAGGCCTACTTTTCCATCATCTCATAGTTTAACTCAGCTGCCTGCAATGATTTGATAAAGAAAGCAATAGGATTCTTACCTTCCCCATCCTTTTGTAACAAAACTATGGCAATAGTGTGAAAAGATACAAAAGAAAATAATGAAAAAGGCTTGGAGTAATTAGGGGATACCAAGAATGGTGCTTCTTGGATTGTCAAAAGCCTTGTGTGCTTCTTGACTCCATTCAAATTTCACATCCTTTTTTAGAAGCTTAACAATAGGTTTGACTAGCTCTAAAACATTAGCAATGAATCTTTTGACAAAATTAATTTGTCCAAGGAAAGACTACACACCTTTGAGGTATTTGGGAGCAGGAACCCTTTTAATGGCTTCAACTCTCTCAAGATCAATCCTTACTCCTTCTTTGGACACTATATTCCCTAATAGGTTCCCTTTAGTGACAACAAAATGGAATTTCTTAGGATTTAAAGATATGCCAAACTCCAAAGCTTTGACCAATACTTTCTCTAGGTGATTGCAATGATCATTAGCCCTTTTAGAATAGGCCATCAGGTCATCTTGATATACTACCATGAGAAAATTTATAAGATCTTTAAATGCTACATCCATTTCCCTTTGAGAATTTTCTCCAGCATTTTTTAGACCGAAAGGCATTTAGACATACACATAGGTTCCCCAAGGAGTAGTAAATGATGTCTTGAATTATTCTGATTATTTAACTAGAACCTGGTTATACCCTGAGAAACCATCCATCATGGATAATAACTCACAACCAGTCACTTTATGAATCATAGCCTCCATGTTAGGCAATCCATAGTTGTCTTTTAATGAAGCAACATTCAGGTTCCTCAAATCTACACACAACCTTATGTCAACATTCTTCTTCCTGGATGGTACTAGGTTAAAGACCCAAGATGAATGCCATACACACTCAATAATACCCACATCCCTTAGTTTTTTCATCTCTATTTTCATTTTAGTGGCTAGCAAGGGATTGATAGGCCTTTGATTTTTCCTAAATGTCTTGGCATCTTCTTTGAGAGGGATTTCATGATGGAATAGGTCTTCCCTATATGCTTTGAGATCATCATAGGACCATGCAAATACATGTTTGTACCTCTTCAACAATATTATTAGATTTTCTCTTATTTCCCTACTCAGTCCCTTTCTAATATATATTAGTTGAGGGGATGTTTATGATCCTAGGTTTACTTCTTCTATATCATCAACCTTGGTATTGGAATTTTTTCATGTAATTATTATTTATTTTGAACATGCCTTCTAGTTCAACTCATCCCTTAGGAATATGGTTGGAAGATAGCTGAATAATTTGGTTTCCCATGATACAATATTTTCCATCAACAACTTCTTAATAGTTATTGACATCAATTTGTTGTCAATCATATTGATCCAAACCTTGAATGAACCTAAGGATATCATTATCATCCTAAAAAACTTGCCAATTTTAGACATTATCAGGCACAATAGGTCTAATTTTTATCTCTAACTTTGACACACCATTAAGAGTAGCATCATTGTTTCTTAATGAAACATTTGCAAGGAAATATGCCATGATCATTTTTGATCTTTCTACCCAGAGAATATCGAAAGCATCAAACAATTCAATTCTATCCTAGACAACATACCTATACATTTTAAGTCTGTCATCCTTGGAAGCATATTCAGATCTAGTCTGATCAATAATTAATTGGGAATCTTCCTGAACTTTCAAAAATTTTATACCATGCTTTATGGAAATATCTAGTCACAAAATCAAAGCCTCATACTCAACAATATTGTTGGTGCAGTGGGAAGTCCATAGAAAGGAATGTTTGAAAGTAATACTTGATGGGTATATTAGTAATACACCAGCTCCTGGGCCTTCTTTAGAGCATCCTCCATCAAAGTATAATTTCCATAGTCCATCTTATTGTAATAAAAGCTTATCAACAATTGGATCGGTATTTTTGAGTTGTGTCACTATTTCCTCAACCATGAAATTTTACATATCAATGTCAATGCAGCAGTTTAGGTCTTCAGGTTCTACCATTTCAATCATGATTGAGGAGAGAGGCTCTATGTAAACTTTACCTCATTACCATTTATAAGTATGGTAGCATATGACATGTCTAATTAAAACTTTCCTCCTATTATCATTTCCCATTGTCTTGATAGTACAACATACCATAATGAGGCTTGGTGTCAACTACAACTATATCCATCTTATAAGTAGCTTCAGGAAATACAACAATTTTTACCTCTATCCCAACCAATGTCCCTACCACAAGAACTACTTTGTTATCCATGGAATAACATCTACCATTGGATGTATCAACTTATAATCCCAACTCTTTCATGACATGGTATGGCATCATAGTTGTTGCGGCACTAGAATCTATCATGCAATTTTTTAGTAGGAAATTATTTACAACCAAAGTAACATAGAACGGGTCAATAGAGGATAGGTCCTGAGTCACAACATTTCTAACACGTAAGTTAGAAATATTATTAGTTATCTCAGGTCCTTCTACTGGCTTTGTCTTTTCTGACATAATAGGAATGTCTTCTTGTTCAATTATCAAAGCCAAAGATGTTGCCTTATGCTCTTTTATTTTCAACATTTCCAATAAAGGGATTGATACCTTCATTTGAGATAGAGCATGTCTCATGTAAAAATTTGGGGGCTCAATAGAAAGATCAGACCATTCTTTTCTTCCACCAAATTTATTTTTCTTCCTCTCTATGGAAACTTCCTCATTCTTCTTAGTACTTTGAACAATGATGGTTTCCTCATTGTTGTTGTTACCACTTTTCCTTTGGAAAGCATTTGGTCTAGGAGAAACCTTATTTTGAGAATAATCTTTAATAAAAATTGACCTTGGTATTCCTTGATCAACATCCACTCTTCTATTTCTCAAGTTATATGAGGATCTAGCTTGAGAAATTACAGCCACAGTTAGATTCTTGATTTCTTCCTTACTAGGCTTTCTTGAGTGAGCATTTTCCAATTCTAGCCTGACAACATTCATTTTGAAAATATCATCCTCAGAATCCTCTTGATCAGAATGGGAAAAAACTTGTTTTTCATACAAGGGAAGACTTCTCCTCTTATGATCAATATCAATCAAAATCTCTTCATCTTCTAAAGATGAAATTTTGTTCACCTTTTTAGTGGTAAACATGTTTACTGAAGGCTTTTTAGATCCTTCATGATCTCCTGCATGTAAATCTTCTAGTTCTTCTCCTAAGTCTTGGGCTACAACACACTGATATGGTGAATGAGGCATATTACAAGCCACACACCACTCAACACTTTCTACATTATGTGTTGCATTCTTTTTTAAAGGGTCTGAGGTATCCCTTCCCTTTTTTGGTTCATGGGTATCAAAAATAGGCTTCCCATCTTTCCAATTTATTTTATAGGGTTCATCATGTAACCTAGGGAATCTTTCTTGCCTCTGATATGGTGGTCTATTATCCTAGAAACCTCTCCCACCCTTTTCAATCCTAGTAGAGAGATCCTTGACAATATTGGCCAACTTGTCAACCTTGTCATCTTCTTTGGTAAGTTTTGCAGTTTGTGGTTTAGTCTCTTTCCATAATCTTCCTTCATCCCTTTTGTACATTTGACCAAATGCTTCCCTATTACTTTTAATATTTATGGCTAATTTGAAAGAATCTCTCAGAGTACATGGGATTTTATCTCTCAAGAGGTAAGAAATTTTTCCCTCCAAAGCATTGAAATATGTGGTTAGGAAAACTTCATCATCTAATCTTAGAACTTGAAATAATTTATACATGGCCTTTTGAAACCTACCATTGAATTCATACATTCTCTCATTTGGATGTTTTTTGATATTATTGAATTCATTAAGCATGTAACTATAATTGACATGTTCAACATACCGCTATTTAAAATTTATTATAAATTCATCCCATGAAGTAATGCTATTTTCAAGCAAACCCCTATACTAGTCCCTAGCATCTTCTATTAGTGACTGAACAAAAAGCTTCATCACAACATCTTCATTTTCAATTTTATAATCATTTATTTTATCTATAAAAGTCTTGAGCTGCTCTTCACATGTGATAACATTATTTCCTATGAATTTAGGGATTTTGTCTCTTACCTCATTTGGGATTGCACTTGGTTGGCTAGGAATACCATCAAATAAAAGTGATCGGTATCAGTCTAGATGAACTAGCCTTCTTTGAAGATTTTGTGAAGCCTGGGCTCCACTACCTCTAGTATTTTTTTGCAACATATTTCCAATGGGACCACAAGCAGATGGGACTATTGCATTTACATTTTGAACTAGTCCTTGGACCACTTGCTTGGAGTTTGAGGTTTGGGAATTTTGCATAGCACCACAAGATTGACTTTGGGGGATTGTCCCAATAGTGACAAGGACTGAGCTGCTAGTATTTGTATTCATATTAGCATATAGAAAGGCAATCTTCCTTTTCATCTCATCTGTAGTGGCTTCTAATTTTAATTTTTCTAGCTGGATAGCCAGATCTTGTTTGGCCTTTCTACCCTTTTCTAATTCTAAGCTATCCTAAGATATTGCATTAGGAATAACATCATTCCTTTTGGATTGATGTATATTTATTCCTGTCACTTTTTTATTTCCTTTGTTAGATGCATCTTTTACATTATTTATGGGATCCTTGGGTATGTGCAGGATCATGGTATGCCAAAAAGTGGCGATGCGAAAAGGAAGTCCTAATTGATAGACTCTTTGAAAAACAACTATAACTTTCAAACAATATTACATTTTTGAAATCTGAAATATACATCACATTCTATGTTTCAGATAATACAATAATAATAAACAATTATTTCAATTTGATGAAGTTTAGACTAAGTTAAGGTGGTCAGACATGAGCATTTCAATATTCAGGAAAATTTGTAGTAGAAAAATCATTATTAATTATTTACTTGGAAAAAAAATACCAAAAAATATACATCAAATCTAGACATGAGTCTACTACTTTTATCTAGAATCTTATAACAAAACATTATCATTTTCTTTTGTTTAATGTCGCCAGGCATACACCTACTTGTTATCTTTCTAGTCCTGATTGATAGACTTATTGAAAAATAGCTATAACTTTCAAATTGTATAAATTTTTTTAAATCCAAAACATGTGTCACATTCTACGATTTTCCTAATACAAGAAAAATTAAAAAAGTTTCCAATTTGATAAAGTTTAGAATAAGTTAACGTAGTTAGACATGAGATTTTTTGTATTATGGAAAAGTTGTAGAAGAAAAATCATAATTAATTATTTACTTGGAAAAAAAATACAAAAAAATATGCATCACATCCAGATATGATTCTACTACTTATATCTAGAATATTGTAAAAAAAATTTATCATTTGATTTTGTTTAAGGTGGTCAAACATACACCTACTTATTTTCTTCCTGAAATTTTTGTACTACTACATTGAAATTTGAAATTTACAACATATACAATAATTATTTTTCAAAAAAGGCTTAGTATCTTAGAAACCAAATTCATTTTTCTAAATATTTTCTTCTTACATATTTTTGATATAATATTTATAACTTGTTCAAATTTTTATGTCAACTTGCCTAAACCTGATTTTTTGAATTTTCATTGTCACTTAAGGGCCTAGTTTGGCATACCATGATCTTGCACATACCCCCTCATTTCTTTTGATCTCTAATGGATGCAACTACCTCAGGACTGGACCTTCACCCTCAAATTCATCTTTCTTGGGATTAGGCTCATTGCTATTAGCTTTTTGTCTCAAAACCTCCATATCACCAAACAATTCACTATCTGAACCTTTGACCCCATCATTTAGACACTCGGTCTCAAGTTCATTTTTCTTTGTCCTTCTTATGAGATCTTTTCTTTCCATGAGTAGCTCATAATTTATTTTTTCCCACTCTTTTCTTTTCTTAACAATATCTAATAATTGTTCCTGCTCCTTTTTTTCTCAAAGCTATAACTTCTTCCCGTAACTTCTCAGAATCAGGAGAAGTAGTTTCAGTCATAGAGGTATCTCCTATTTGGTCTAAACTTTCACGTGTAGGAAAGAATCATATGTCTATGAGTTCATCTTCCTAAGGAGGACTAACTGAACTAGGGTTCATTCTTCTAAGAAACTCAAGGTTTTTCAGAAAAAGAGGGAACCACTTCTAGGATAGGCATTGAAGCATGCTCATTAGATGGTCTAGGGGAACTACGATTAAACATGCCTCTTTTAGACCATTTCTTTCTACTCAGTGTATGGATCTCATCACCCATATTATTTTCTAGGTGATCCTTATAGTATGACCTAGTGTATCTTTGTCGACTCATGATAACTTTGACAAGATACTTTCACAATTTTCTTTATTTTAAACCAGCAACTGGTAAACATAGATTTCAGAGTTTCCACACACAAATTTATGGGGATAGATTATAAACTGGTCTTTTAGTATAACAACAAATGGTTAATAGAAAATTTTAACAAGCTTATTGCAAAAATATTTAAATCCCCAACAAAGTCACCAATTTTGTTAGTGTTTAAAACTACAAATGATTAAAACTAATCAAAAAACTTTTGATATTTAACTCTTGTAGTCCCAATAGATGCATCTAATAGCTAAACCACTAAAGTATTAAGGATCTTGATCCTTCTTCACTTTGAGCTCTTGGCTTAGGTAGGTATACCTCTTAGATTCAATTCTTTAAAGAATCATAATAGCTATCTGTGTACTTGACACAGACATGAATAAATAATCTTTTCAATATAGACTTTAAAATAAATAGTTATTCATTGGATTTGATGGTGAAAAATCATAATCTAAGTAATGACTAGTGTCGAATCCTAGAGCATCAGAGTTAGAAAACATACATCTACAAAAAACCTGCAATTCAAATAACCCCAAAGCCCAAATAAAATGCCTTACAAATTACCCTCTCATATATATATTATAATAGTAGATGCATGCACTATTATTAAATTCTCTAAGACCTCACTCAAGATTTACCCTTCCCTTGAAAGAGACTTAAGATTCAACCCCACTATCTACCTTGCAGAATGATGTATTTAAAATGCCTTACATGTTAGAATAAATGAGAGGGGGGTGAATCAGTTATCCATAGTCCCAAATAAAAAATGTATAACCAAAAACAATTTACTTAAACTTCTATAGCTCGGTAACATAAAATACTATACTGTCTATGCTTTTACCGATTACTAGTCAATAACTTATAATGATTACCGATCAAATCCAATATGCAATATGTAAAGTATGACAATCAAACAATCATCACAATGAATACATAACACAAAATATTTAACATGGAAACCCTATTAAGGGAAAAACCACCTAGGACTGGCAACCCAAAATTGTTCACTCTTCTGATGTGAGGTCAGTAAAGACCCAACATTGTTAAAGGTTACAAAACACACTGTAAGGTGTGACCTTGTTAGAGGATTTTAGACCAATAGTTATTGTCCAACTAACATTCACTATGAGGTTGATAGGATAACAAATGTACATTCTATGAATGACATTACAAGACTTTCAAGTCCACTCGGTTAAGAGATTTGTCTAATTACAATGGTTAAACTATAACAGTAGGTGATCTGATTACAATACAACTTCTATTGTAGATGTTTAGATCTATATTATGCTCATTCAAATCCTCTGATCTATATATCAATTCTATTTTGACAATAATCAATGACTTGTTGTCTCTCAGTAATAGCTTTTTGACTCTCGGTAATCTCTATAGTTCGGTTCTCCTAAACCAATTTGATCACGCATGCATGAAGTGTGTTCACATGATAATTCTACAGTATCCTTCTTCCGATATAAGTTTCATAATGAAACCCTAGTCTCTTAAATAGACATGCAAATTGTTTTCTTCTCATCCATCAGATTTTTCTTCTTATTCTCCTTCATCCATTTTTCCACTTAAACCTTCCTCAACTAATGTGTCAGTAACATGTTTTGTTTCCATCCTTTAGATCTTCCTTGAATTTTGTTAGTCATCGATTCTTGTAACAAACATTATCTTTCCACTTTGTGATCATACACTTTCCAGCTCATCAATCCTTATCAGCTAAACTAATCATTTAGTTCCTTTCTCTCTATTCGGTTAACAAAGAAATGTGTTGGTGAACACAAGCTTGGTTTATACTATGCTTGGTATACACTACACTACTCGGTGTATACTATGATGCTTCATCAACTGACCACACTGCCTTGTGTCTTTCAGATCTTTTCCTCATCATAGATGAATGTAATAAAACTTCTATTGTAGATGTTCAGATATATATTATCCTCATTCAAATCCTTTGATCAATTTATCAATTCTATTTCAACAATAATCAATGACTTACTATCTCTCTGTAATAGCTTTTTGATGATCAATAATCTCTACAGTTCAGTTCTCCTTAACAAGTTTGATCAGGCATGCATGAATCTTGTTCACGCGATAATTCTGCAGTCTCCTTCTGGCATAAGTTTCATAATAAAACCCTAGTCTCTTAAATATACATGTAAACCATTTTCTTCTCATCCATCAAATTTTTCCGCTTATTCTCTGTCATCCATTTAGCCGCTTAAACCTTCCTTGACTAATGTGTTAGTAACACATTTTGTTTCCATCCTTTAGATCTTCCTTGAATTTTGTTAACCATTGATCTTCATAACAAACATTATCTTTCCACTTCGTGATCATACACTTTCCAACTCATCAATCCTTATCAACTAAACTGATCATTTAGTTCCTTTCTCTCTATTCAGTTAACAAAGAAATGTGTTGGTGAACACAAAATTAGTTTATACTATGCTCGGTATACACTACACTGCTCGGTGTATACTATGATGCTTCATCAACCGACCACATTGCCTTGTGTCTTTCAGATCTTTTCCTCATCATAGATGAATGCAACATAATCAATTCAATAACATTAGGTCATAGACTCATCAATAAGTTACCCAATGTGTTCTTTATCCTCATCTATCATATACATCTTTCTCATGTATATATTTCTATTCTTCATCTCTTTTTCTCCTTTCTACAGATGTTTAGGTATTGTAACTTACAAGATAAGTGTTGTCAAACTAGTTGACATCAATGACAACATATTACTAATTTAATCATCATACATATCCAATCAACAACACAGTGATCTCTAATCACTGATCTTCAATTAGGTTCTAAATTAGTTGTAGTTCATCATTATAGATTTAATACACAAAGAACTCAAATTCATACATGAAGACACCAAAACATATACAAGTAACTTCAGTATATTTTCATTGATAAATTTCTTTTATTAGTACATTCAGAGACTAAGATCCTCAAAATTCAAATACTTAATGAAAAAACTTCTATTACAATAAATTTTTAACCACCTCTTACAATCATCTACAATTAACTATATATACACTAGCCATCTTGGAATCCTTTAAAAAATGATGCAACAAGCTTTAGATGGATTAGATAGTGATTTGCACTAGAATACAAAATATATTTAAATTAAATAGAGAAAGAGGGAAATGGTACCAGAAAACTATTTCTTCTCATAGTGAATCCCCTTGAGTGGCACCTTTGTCTGTTGGTATTTAGATAACTACAAAATTTGTGTGAATGATGACTATCATCTAGCTAACCTACATCATCCTCTTTATAGTAATTACTCTCCTTGTGCTAATAGATTAGGTGTAACATTAGAATTCATTCTTCTTCCATTTCTTCTACATCAATTGTTGATGGTTTCTTCTTCCTAGGTTTAGTGCTTTTGTCCCATGCAGCAACCTCTTCTTCTAATGGCTAGGTGTACATTTTCAAGTCTGTAAAAGCTTGACCTACCTATCCCTATTACCCTAATTTCCATATACATGCAAATTTGGCCAAAACTATACCTAGGTCTCTGTTCTTTCCTTGCCAGGCATCCCTAAAATTTTCATGAATTTATCTCTTGTTTCCTAGCCTCTGCAAATTGTTTTATCCTCTAGTCTGCAAGCTAAATATTCATAAAACTAGTCATTGTGTTAAAAAAAACCTAAGCCTTGTTATAATTTATTGTTACCTTTTCAGCAACTTAAAAGTCCCAATATCCATGTGCTTTTAATTTTTCTTCAGTCGCTAGTTCTTTAAGTTTTCCAGCAGTTACCTTTTCCTCTCGGCGAACTAGTGACTACAGTGTTTCTCTAAGTCACAAGATAAAATGGTGGTGCTTCTAAACATTCAGCGACTCCATGGATTGCCTTTCAGTCAGGCATTTGCTAACTGAAACCCTAGGTTGGACTAAACACTTAGCGATTCTACAAATGCCTTGTTTGCATATTTTGCAGACTTAACCAAGGTTAGGAATTCTATTCAGTGACTGAGCGATTCTTCCTTTGCTTGCGCATTCACTAAGACTTTTGGAATTAATTTTAGTGGGGTCCCAGTTACTGAGATCAACGGTTGTCGTGAGATCTCATAGCATGTGTCAAAGGCTTGTGATCTTACAACAACCATCGATCTTTCCTTTTCCTCAGTGCTTCATGCTTTTGTGGGTCCATCACCATGGTGTCCTATGTGGAGGTATTTCATTGGTCGAAAGGAGATGAATTTTAATTTTTCAGTGGGCCCAGTTGTCAGTCCTCTTTTGATCGATGGCTGGTGTGTTTTCTCATGAAAAGTGTTAGAGGTATGTGAAATTATGATAGCTGTTGATTTCTCCTGGTGATGTAACTCTTCATTCAAGCGGGTCCACTGCTACGTGTATAAAAATGATGGCTTTTGATTGGTCCACATAATGATGATTAGGCATATGTCAGTGGGGCCATGTCAAAATGCCTACAAAATGTAAGAAGGATAGAGATCACCGGCGTATGTTCTCATGAATGGTGTCAGAGCCATGAGATCATGCATCAATTGTCTATTTTTCCAAGTGTTCAAGCCTCTGTCAGGTGGGTTTGATGCTAGGTCAAAGTGATTTCAAGGTTTGTGATTGGTTGCCAAGTGCTGACAAGAATATAGGTGGGTCCGTTTGTTAGGGGTCCTGGTCTAAAATAGATCTACGGCTGGCGTAAAGGTGCAAGGAATATTTGGTAGCCATGAGATCATGTGCCCATCATTGGATCAGAATCTTATCTTTAGTGGGTCCATCATCAGAAGGCTTGCTGGGGTGTATGTTGATGGGGTGGTTGAGAACAAATAGAAGATTGACATGTGGAGATGGGCCTAGGGTTAACAAATTTTTAGTGGCTCTGATAAGTTCCTTTTGGTCATGTATTCATGTGATAAAATAAAAGTTCTCCAATCAATATGGTGAATGCACGAATGTGTGTATTCACAGAATCTCAAAATTAATTAGTGAAGCCCTAAAGTTCTTAGTGACCTAGCAATTGTTTTCAGTCGCCAGCTCACTAAATGTAGGTCAGATTCTCATAAGCAGTTAAGAAAGACCCAATGATTCAGTGAAAAGCCTTGTTTGCTGAATCGCTTAACCAGACTAGGGTAAGTCGAAGGATCTCATGACTTAGAATTCTTCAATTGCATAGTCACTAAATGACTTAAAGGAGGAAAACTCAAGGTGGTCCAAACATGCTGACGTGCTAAAATTTTATTGGTCCTCATATTGCTGATATGAACTCAAACTTTTTAAAGGGTTTTGTGACTATTTAAAAGTTAATTTGAGCTATTCATTTGTCAGGAGATAAAGGATATCGATGGTTGCATTTTAAAATGACCGGGTAGCCATTAAGTTTTCAAATTCAAATGTCTCTAAGAGGGTTTTCGCCAGTATTTGATTTGCAAGCCGCGGGCGGTGAGGTAGCTTAGAAAATTTATGTCTCTAGGACATTTGTAGTTGAAAGAAGATGATGAGGAGGTATGGGTGGCCATCATGGGTTGATTTTTGTCTTAGAAAAGTACCAGCTTGAGCATTCATGGTGAGGCTTTGTGCAGGAAAGCAGATGAATCTAGGTTGCTTGTCTGCGAGTTGATGCAGTATAGAGATGGGCACATAATATCTGATCGGCCATAGTATTATAGAGATGCATTTATGATCAAATTTGATGGTAGTTAGGGTAATATTATTCTAATCTAAAATCCATGAAACCCTAGTTAGGTTTTTGACTCCTACCTACGTGTAGTTGAGTATGTATATATTGTTTTTTTGGAGCTTTTGAGCTTAGAGTTGGACAATTGTAAAAGAATTTCATTTTTCTTAAGGGTCATCTATGGTATCATCTCTTCCCTTTGGCTTATATAGTTGTATTTCTCCCATTGATAAATTCAAACATTGCAGAGGTATTTTGTGACAATTCTTCATGTCCCTATGCTTCCTTGTCTGAGTTTATCTCTTATTGAATTGAACTATATGATGTTTTCAGTGGTATCTTAGGGTTCCTGATCCCTCTTACTTTCTATTACTATGCATGTTATTGTGTTTGATCTAATTTAGATGCTTTTTTTGGGTATACTTCAGCCCCCTAACAATCTTGTCTCACTCCTACACGGAGTTGCAGAAGTGAATGTCTACTTGCAGGTCATAAATTGTGTCTTATGTTCAGACCCTTCTATGAAATACTTATGCAAGCCTATTCATTGAGTTTTGACCTATTAGACCTGAGCCTTTCATTGATTCCATTCTTCTATACTAAGATCTAAACCCTAATTTTGGTGGATCACCTAGTAGGTAGTTTTCTTTCAGTCATTTCCCTTTTCAAGCATTCCTTCTATCCCTTTCCCTCAAAAGATTTACTTTTTCATGTCTAGAAGTAAATTAAGGTGACTATCCAAGAGGACCCAGCCTAGAACCTGGAGGTCTCATCTTAGTTAGCATAGGTCCCACAACTTGGAGATGATTCTCATGTTATACTTGGTTATCAAGACTATGAAAGCTTGAGACAAAGGCGCAAACTTAGTGTATAACAATTCTAGCATGCCCGGTGGGACTAGTAAAAGATCAAATTAATGTTCAAAGGTGTTCCTATTGGTTCATCTGCAAAAGGATTAAGGAAGTTCAATACACAAGGACTATCAGTATAGGCTCAAGCTCAAGTACACCCCACCTTGGTGCCAGTGTATAACAATTCTGGCACGCCCCGGTGGGACAGTAAAAGAATCAAAAATTCATGTTTTGTTATGTTATCTATGATATGTAGATTGCATAATACCAACTTTTAAGAAGTGTTTCATCAAGTATATCTAGCAACTCCACTGATTTCAAAGATCCAGGCCAACCTTGTTCAAGGTTTATGAGAAAGATTGAAACTAGGAGCTCAAGGCCTACTAAACTTTCAAAGTTTCCCTCAAAAAGAAGTCACAAAGGTAGGTCAACTCAAAGAACATCCCCTAAAAGGAGAGTTAAATCAACACCTCCTGATACTTCAGAAGGGAGACCTTTCCACTTTCATTCCAAAAAAATAGGTAGATCTCTAACCAGAGATCTAGAAGAGGATTCAAATCCAGCAGCAAATACAACTCACATAGTTGTTTATCTTCATATTCCAACTCCTACAATGGCAAGACCATTTGCATTTGCACCCTCTAATTAGTTTAGTCCATTGAATTTTTCTCAACATCATGATGTACCCTTGGTGGCACTTAAGAGTATACCTGATTTCATAGGTGAAGGGTAGACAACTACTTTTGAGTACATAAGATATGTGACCACCATCTGCAGCATACACAATATCACTAAAGAAGATGTGGCCATAGAATTATTAGCAACCTCTCTAAAAGGTAGGGCTCTTGAATGGTTTATATCTCTAACCATTGGCTCTATTACTTCATGGGATGAGTTAGGGGATGCATTAAGTAAACATTTTGAGGATAAATCAGATAACTTGTCTCTAGTTGAGCAGTTAACAACTATTAAGAGAGACCCTCAAGAGAAAATGATAGATTACAATAGTAGATTCCTCAAAACATGGAATAGAATTCCAGTCTCTGTAAGACCATCATCTGATCATGCTTTTCTATACTACTTGCAAAGTTTGAATGGTCAAATCTCTATCATGATCTAGTCTATGGGTGGTACTTCTTTACCCTAGGCCTTTGACATAGTTGTCAAGGCTGAAAATTATTTAATTCAAGAAGGCATGATTGCTAGAAGGCCTCCAATGCCCATTTTTCCTAGCCTTCAACCCATTTCACCTACACAAGTGCCCCCATTTACCCCTATTCCCACCATATTAGCACCCCAAGCTAGCACTTGTGGTCAGGAGCTAACAACTGGTTTCTCTCAAGAGTTGTAAGAAATAAAGAGTAATCAGCAAACTAATATACAAGAAATGACAAGGTTGTTGCATACCTTGACTAAAGAGGTCACAAATCTAAAGAAACAAGGTCAAGGAATCAGACCACCATTTCAACCACAAGGCCAAGGTCCTAATCAATAATATCAAAATCAAGGACAACCTTATCAACAAAATAGGCCACCATACGAAGGAGGCTATCAAGGACAAAGAAAAAGCTTCAATTAGAGACCATTCCAACCATATAACCCTACACCTCTAAATTTTGCAAATCCAGTGAGGGATATGGTTCCTAGTCAAAATAATATGGCTATGGATAATGAATGGTGCTTTCCTTGTAATCAGCCTCACAATTAGGCTACATGTTCAAATGGATGGATGAACCAAGCTCTAATGGTTCAAAATGCCTCACAAGCTCAATCAGAGGCTTGATCCAATGGATCAGTGCCTCAACAAGAATCACAAGAAAAAGAGACTGCTCTCTTTAATTGGGAGAAAATAGACTTTAATGGAGTCAATGATGAAGCTACTTTTGTTGCCTATACAAGGGAAAAGAGAAGAGTTCAAGACATGGAAAGAGAAGATTCCAATGACAAAGCCACCACATCTACAGAGCTACCGCAACAAGTTACTCCCATCACACCTAAGGAGGCTCCTGTCATTACAAGAAAAGAAGGCCAACATTCTAAAGAAGTGGATCCCATCATAGTGAAGACACAACAAAGAGTACACATTGTGACACCTTATAACATTGTAGAAAACATGAAGAAGGTGAATGTCACCATGTCCATGTGGGACTCTTTGGCTCTTCTAGGACAGCCTGAAATTTTGAAGAAGGCCATGATAGAAGTGACAACTCCTCAACCTATAAAAGAAGCTGCAAAGCCAGTGTTGGTTAACACTGACCAAGAAAAGGAGGCTCCAAGTAGCAACTCCAAAGGCAATGCCACACAAGGTAGGAATTCAAAGCCACCCCCTTTTTATATATATCTAATTATTGGAAAATCTTTAGTGCATAATTGTATGGTAGATAGTGGAGCTACTAGCACTATAATGCCCAAGAAAATCTGACCAGTTAGGACTAAAATATGAGCCCTTCCAAAAGAAGGTTACCCAACTTGATGGATCCTCAATCAATACTATAGGTGTGGCTAAGGATACCAATCTAATCTTACATGCTAGTCCTAATTTCTCCATCCTCCTTGACATATATATCATAGATCTCCCTGCATTATTAGCTATATGTCTTTCAAGGGAGTTTATAGCCAAGATAGGAGGCTACCTATCTTCTAACCGGTCTCACATGCTATTTCATACAAGGTATGGGACCAAGGTCACCATTAAATTAAAACCATTAGCAACACACCATGTAGAGCCATATGTTTCAAATACCATCAATGTAAACTACCCCATATTTGATGATAGTGACTTCCAAACCATTAGTGAAGCAAGCACCAAGATAGAGAGTATCCCTGATATTCTTCTAGATGAAAGAGCTTCAAAGGCCCAAGAAAGTCTTGTTTAGGATTTTAGTTTGGGAAGTTATTTAATACAAGAAAGTGGAGCCATAGAACCAAGCCTTCGCAAAGAGGATACTGATTCAGAGGATCAGAGCAATCAAGTTTGGGAACTATTTTTTGATGGAGCTAGAAGTAGACATGGTTCTGGTGGTGGTGCTATGCTAGTGTCCCCAAAAGGAGAAAGGTATTATACTACCTTTAGATTTAGTTTCTCCTGCACTAGCAATACTATAGAATATGAAAGCCTTGTCAATGGACTAGAGTGGGCTAGAAAAAGAGGGCTTAAGGCCTTAAAGGTTTATGGTGACAATGAATTAGTTGTCAGCCAAGTGAGAGGGATGAGTGCAACCAAGAATAAAACCATGAAAGCATACAAACATAGAGTTTGGGTTGCAATTGAAAATTTCCATGCTTTCAATATTATTTTTATCCCTAGGAAGTTAAATCAAAATGCAGATAGGTTAGCTGCTATTGGATCCCAATATGACATTCCAAATAGCATTTTAAAAGAAATGGATCAACAGCATGTCAAGGTGATTGTCAAACCCTCTATTTCTGATAATGATGTTAATTGGCAGGTGTTTGACAATGATGAACAAATTCCACAGTTCTTGTTTGAAGAAGATGTTTTTTCATAACACAATCAAGTTAGGCTATCACAAAACTATGGTGATCAAGTGATACAACTGAAGTCCAATAAGATGCCTAGAGGTCTTTTCACCTTAGAGACTATCTTCAACAAGGATGATGAAGTTAAAAAGAACAAAGTTAGCCTAGTAGTTCAACAAGAACATTATGTTGAATTAGAGTTGGAGCCAGGTAGGGGCTTACAATTTGGAAAAGTAAACACTGAATTGGAAAAGCAAGCTTACACTCAGTTATTCAAAGAATTCAGTGATGTTTTTGCATGGCAATATGAGGACCTCAAAGGTTTTGATCCTGCCCTTGCTCAACACACTATTGAGTTAGAATCAAATGCCAAACTAGTGAGGCAAAAACAAAGGCTTGTTAATCCCAAGCTTGAGCCACTTATGCATAAAGAATTACTCAAACTAATAGAAAGTGGTATCATCTACCCCATCAAGCATACTAGTTGGGTTTCCATCCTTGTTCTAGTCAGGAAGAAGAATGGGGAGCTAAGGTTATGTGTTGACTTTAGTGATCTTAACAGGGCCTCATTAAAGGACCATCATCCACTACCTTCTATGGAACAAATCTTACAATGTGTCTCTGGATCTAAGAGATTTTCATTGTTGGATGGCCATTCAGGATACAATCAGATCCTGGTTAATGAAGAGGATCAATACAAGACTGCATTTACAACCAATTGGGGAACCATGGCTTATCAAAATATGCCCTTTGGTTTGTCAAATGCAGGTGCTACATTTCAAAAGGCAATGGATATGGCCTTTAAGAGCCTAATGTACAAGTTTGTTTTGGTCTACTTGGATGACATAACTATCTATTCTAAGCATGCAGCAGACCACATCAAACACTTGAGGAATATTTTAAAAAGGTGTAGAGAATTCAAGATATCTCTTAATCCCAAGAAATGTGTGTTTCCAGTCCATGAAGGAAAATTGTTGGGATATGTAGTATCCAAAGAAGGGATCATAGTGGATCCTAAGAGAATTGTAGCTATCTTAGAGCTACCCCTACCATATAACAAGAAAAGTCTCTAATCTTTCATAGGAAAGATTAATTTTGTTAGGAGGTTCCTGCCTAACATTGCAAATTTACTCAAGCCTTTGACAGGCATGTTAAAAAAGAGTTCAGCTTTTAGTTGGACCAAAGAGGGGAGAGTTAATTTCCAAGCTATCAAAGAGGCCTTAATAGAAGCCCCTGCTCTCCTAAATCCAAATTTCAGTAAGGATTTTATCCTTTATGCTTATGGAGTTCATGATGCTATATCTGCAATGTTGACTCAAGAAAATTTAGATGGATTGGAGCAACCTATTGCTTTCTTTAGAAAAGGTTTAGAGGAGTATGAACAAAGATACTCTTTTGTAGAAAAACATGTGCTTGCTGTGGTGAAGAGCCTTAAAAAGTTTAGATATCTATTGATCCATAGCAAGGTACACTTGAAAGTTACTCATCCAAGTGTCAAAGAGTTTTTGCTTTCCAAGGACCTTAATGAGAAAAGAGCTGGTTGGATCACCAAGGTGATGGAATATGACATAGATATTAAAACCACAAAGATGGTTAGAGGAAGAGGCCTTTGTGAGCATTTGGCAGGGGATGAAAGTTCATAGAAATTGGAACAAATAGATGCATCTCTGATTGTGCATTCTACAGAAGAACATGCCAAGGCAACAAGTTGGTTGCCTAATATGATCAATTATTTGAAGACGGGACAATGTCCTGCAGGCTTAGATTCAGCAAAAAGGAGGTATTATAGGTTACAGTATGTTCCTTTTGTGTTGATAGATGAAGTTATTTTTAGAAAGGATCACAGTGGTGTCCTTTTGAGATGCATAGATTCAAAAAAGGTAGCAGACATCCTATTTGAGTTTCATGATGGACCTTCTGGGGGTCACTTTTCTCCGAGGACAACTACTTTTAAAATCATGAGGGATGGATACTATTGGCCATCTATCTTTAAGGATAGTCATGAATATGTGATAAAATGCATCAAGTGTGCCATGTTTGCAGGAAAAGAGAGGCTTTCAGCCTTGCCCCTATAGCCAATCAAAATAGAACAACCTTTCATGAACTGGGGTATAGATTTCATTGGCATGATCTACCCTCCATCTAGTGTAGGCCATAAATGGATAATTACTGCAACAGATTATTTCACTAGATGGAAAGAAGCAATTGATTTAAAAGAATCAAATGAGAGTGTTGTCCTAAGCTTTTATGATGATATAGTTCATAGGTTTGGCACTCCTAATTCCATAATTTTAGATAATGCATTGGCATTCATAGGCCTCAAAGTCTCAGAGTGGGCAATCAAGAATGGCATCTACCTAAATACCAGTTCCAATTACTACCCCCAAGGCAATGGCTTAGCTGAATCAACAAATAAGAACTTGATTAGGATAATCAAGAAGACTCTGCAAGACAATCAGAGGGATTGGCATACTAAACTCAGGTCTGCCTTGTGGTTAGATAGAATTACCCCAAAGAAAATCATTAGTATTTCTCCTTATATGCTAGTATATGGTAGAGAGGCCAAGTTGTCTATCTCAATTGAATTGCCAGCTCTAGACTTAGCCACACAGTATGCCCTATTTAAAGAAGGAGATCCTTTGCATATCAGATATGCTCAATTGATGGAATTGGAAGAAATCAGAGACAAATCAATGCAGGATATGGAGTTTCATCAGATTCAAACAAAGAGGAGTTTTGAAAAAAGAGCCAGGGTCAGAAATTTCAAGGTTGGAGATGTAGTTCTCAAATGGGATGAATTCAGATCTAGACCTAGCAGGCATATAAAATTTAACTCATTTTGGGGTGGACCATTTGTTATAACAGAGTTCAAGGGATCTAATTCTTTCCAGCTATCAGATCTTGAAGGAGTTTCCCTGCCTATCTCAGTGAATGGATTCCACTTGAAGCCCTGCTTTGAGGTTAATTCCTCTCTGTAAATTCTTGTAAATATGTGTTTCCCTTGCTTTCTTTCCCTATTTTCTATGTTAGTCTCCTGCTTTCCAAGAAGTGCTTGTGCACAAGTTTTGTCCCTTTGTTTAGTTCTATCCCTATTGAAGTTTTGTGTTCCTGGAATGACTCCATGCCCAATGAATTTCTTTAAGGCCACTGGTTTTCCATGTCTAGCATGCTGACATCAAGCAGAAATTGCCAAAATGTTACCCTAATTTCCATATACATGCAAATTTGGCCAAACCTATCCCTAGGTCTCTATTCTTTCCCTACCAGGCATCCCTGAAATTTTCATGAATTTATCTCTTGTTTCCTGGCCTCTGCAAATTATTTTATCCTCTGGTCTACAAGCTAAATATTCATAAAACTAGCCGTTGTGTTAAAAAAACCCTAAGCCTTGTTATAATTTGTTGTTACTTTTTTGGCAACTTAAAAGTCTCAATAACCATGTGCTTTTAATTTTTCTTCAGTCGCTAGTTCTCTAAGTTTTCTGGCGGTTACCTTTTCCTCTCGGCAAACTAGCGACTACAGTGTTTCTCTTAGACACAAGATAAAATGGCGGTGCTTCTAAACATTCAATGACTTCATGGATTGCCTTTCAGTCGGGCATTCACTAACTAAAACCCTAGGTTGGACTAAACACTCAGTGATTTTGCGAATGCCTTGTTCACATATTTTGCAGACTTAACCAAGGTTAGGAATTCTATTCGATGACTGAATGATTCTTCCTTTAGTCATGCATTCACTAAAACTTTTGAATTTAATTTTAGTGGGGTCCCAGTTACTGAGATCAATAGTTGTCATGAGATCTCATAGCATGTGTCAGAGGCTTGTGATCTTATGACAACCATCAATTTTCCCTTTTCCTCAGCGCTTCATGCCTTTGTGGGTCCATCATCACGATGTCCTATGTGGAGGTATTTCATTGGTCAAAAGGAGATGACTTGTAATTTTTTAGCGGGCCCAGTTGTCAGTCCTCTTTTGATCAATGGCTGGCATGTTTTCTCATGATAAGTGTCAAAGGTATGTGAACTTACGATAGCCATTGATTTCTCCTGGTGACATAACTCTTCATATAGGCAGGTCCACTACTACATGTATACAAATGATGGCTTTTGATTGGTCCACATAATGATGATTAGGCATATGTCAGTGGGCCCATGTCGGAACACCTATAGAATGTCAGAAGGATAGAGATTGACGATTGGCACATGTTCTCATGAATGGTGTCAGAGCCATGAGATCACACGTCGACCATCTATTTTACCAAGTGTTCAAGCCTCTTTCAAGTGGGTCCGATGCTAGGTCAAAGTGATTTGGAGGTTTGCAATTGGTTTCCAAGCATTGACAAGGTTATAGGTTGGTCTATTTGTCAGGGGTCCTAGTCTAAAATAGATCTACAACTGGTGCAAAGGTGCAAGGAATATTTGGCGGCCATGAGATGATGTGCCCGCCGTTGGATCAAAATATTATCTTTAGTGGGTTTGTCATTAGAAGGCTTGTCAGGGTGTCTGCTGATGGGGCGGTCAAGAACAAATAGAAGATTGGCATGTGGAGATGGGCCAAGGGTTAACAAAGTTTTAGCGGCTCCAATAAGTTCCTTTTGGTCACGTATTCATGTGATAAAATAGGAGTGCTCCAATCAATCTGGAGAATGCATGAATGTGTGTATTTGTAGAATCTTAGAATTAATTAGTGAAGCCCTAAAGTTCTCAATGACCTAGCAATTTTCTTCAGTCACCAGTTTTCCAAATGTAGGACAAATTCTCATAAGTAGTTAAGAAAGACCCAATGATTCAGTGAAAAGCTTTGTTCACTGAATCGCTTAACCAAACTAGGGTAAGCCAAAGGATCTCACAACTTAGAATTCTTCAATCACATAGTCACTGAATGAGTTAAAGGAGGAAAACTTGAGGTGGGTCCAAATGTACTGATGTGCTAAAATTTTATTGGTCCTCGTATTGCTGATATGGACTCAAACTTTTTAAAGGGTTTCATGACTGTTTCAAAGTTAATCTAAGTCATTCATTTTTTGGGAGATAATGGATATTGATGGTCACATTTTAAAATAACTAGCTAGCCATTAAGTTTTCAAATTCAAAATGTGTCTAAGAGGGTTTTTGCCAATATTTGATTTGTAGGCTGCAGGCAGCAAGGTAGCTCAAAAAATTTATGTCTCTAGGATATTTGCAGTTGAAAGAAGATGATGAGGAGATTTGGGAAGCCGTCATGGGTCAATTCTTGTCTCAAAAAAGTACCAGCTTGAGCATTCATGGTGAGACTTTGTGCAGGAAAGTAGATGAATTCAGGTTGCTTGTTCACGAGTTGATGCAGTACAGAGATGGGCACCTATAATCTGATTGGCCATAGTATTACAAAGATGCATTTATGATCAGATTTGATCACAGTTGTCATTTTAATATTACTCTAATGTAAAATCCATGAAACCCTAGTTAGGTTTTTGACTCCTGCCTGCGTGTAGTTGAGTATGTATATATTGTTTTTTTGGAGCTTTTCAACTCAGAGTTGGACAATTGTAAAAGAATTTCATTATTCTTAAGGGCCATCTATGGTATCATCTCTACCCTCTAGCTTATACAGTTGTATTTCTCCCATTGATAAATTCAAACATTGCAGAGGTATTTTGTGACAATTCTTCATGTCCCTATGCTTCCTTGTCTGAGTTTATCTCTTCTTGAATTGAAGTATATGATGTTTTCAGTGGTATCTTAGGGTTCTTGATCCCTCTTACTTTCTGTAACTATGTGTATTATTATGTTTGATCTGATTTAGATGCTTTCATGGGTATACTTCAGCCCCCTAACAATCTTGTCTCACTCCTACACCAAGTTGTAGAAGTGAATGTCTACTTGTAGGTCATAAATTGTGTCTTATGTTTAGACCCTTCTATGAAATACTTATGCAAGCCTATTCAGTGAGTTGTGACCTATTATACCTAAGCCTTTCATTGATTCCATTCTTCTATACTAAGATGCAAACCCTAATTTTGGTGCATCACCTAGTAGGTAGTTCGCTTTCAGTCATTTCCCTTTTCAAGCATTCCTTCTATCCCTTTCCCTCAAAAGATTTACTTTTTCATGTCTAGAAGCAAATTAAGGTGACTATCCAAGAGGAACCATCCAAGAACCTGGAGGTCTAATCTCAGTTAGCATAGGTCCCACAACCTGGATATGATTCCCATGTTATACTTGGTTATCAAGACTACGAGAGCTTGAGAAAAGGTGCAAACTTAGTGTATAATAGTCCCATCTAGACTCAGTGATTTCCTTTATGTCAACAACAAATCAGGTGCACTCATTTTCAATTTGAAACATTGCATCTAGATTATTGTTGAGCTTGTTTATGTCTAAGGAGCCACCATTATTCAAAAAGGCCTCCTTCCTAGTCACCATCTAACTCATCTTTTACTTCCACTCCTAAAATCCTAGGATGTCACCATCATCTTTGAAAATTGGAGGGAGGTATTTGCTAAAATCTAGGCCAAACATATCCATTTTGACTCTCACTTGATTTGCCTTTCCTTTGAAAAATCCCCAAACAAAAACAATTTTTTCTATCTTTGTCCCAACCTCAATCACTGATTCTGGAATGTCTTCCCTATGTGGTGTCAATGCTTCAAGGTTTTTAAATAAAGCCCCTCTACTAGACCAGATGTTGAAAAGTGGCTCTAAAGTAGCCATAACATCTTTGATGTCGTCATTTATTTTCTACAACATAGAGTATTTATTATGGACTAAATCCATTTTCCCTTTAATCTCCTCATACCTATGTTGCAATGCATCAATGATTACTTTAAGAGCTACTTCTATCTTGTCCTTTTCTAATTCCCTTGTAGCCTCAATGGGAATCTCTACCACTGACTGGACTATAGCTTCAATCTATGCGGCTAGAGGAGGAGTTTCCTTAGAAACTTCTTCAAGCTTAACCTTTAACTCTTCCAGCTCATCTTCTAGGACATTGATTTTCATTAGTCCTTGATCTCTATATTTTGTTATAGTTATTGTATTTCCAAACAATTTTTCATATGTATTTGATAGTCGAGCTATCTTAGCTTCACTTAAATGTGGAAAATGGGTCACTACCTTAGAGACTTTAAGATCACTGGTGTTTTGAATAGTCTAGATGATCTTTTCCCCTTCCATTTTATTCTCTATGCTAACTAAGGATGGATTTTGGATTCTTGGTGCAATGGACCACATTTCTAAGGCTTGGGATTTAGGGTCATACCTACTTCCTCTAATAACATCTCCAATTTGGGCTTCATAAGACAAATTTCCCTTAGGTTGCTTTCTTATTTGATCTATGATGAAAGTTGATGTAAGGTCAGAGCCTGGCACTAGGAGCATCCCACTAGACTTAACCATTTCCCTAGCTTCTTCCATAGTCATGGTCTCTCATTCTGGATCATATGTTGCCAAGGCTTTTAGTGCCTCATCATCTAGATCACTACCCTTAGGTAATGTCTTTGCAATGTCCTATTGCTTCTTCCATATAAGAAAATTCTTAAACTCCTCACTCTTGATGAATTGATCATCATTGAGTAATTATTCTTGGTATATTTTCCTTTCATCTTTACCAAGTAGTAGGGGTAGCTCAACTACTTCTTGTGTAGCCACTTTCTTTTGTTCTGTATTATTTTTTCTCATATGGTGATAGTATGTTCTATCACCAGGTACTAAAGCTACAATTCTGTCTATTTCCTTTTTAGTTTTCTTCCCTTTTGAGGGCTCACCTTCCTCTAGCCTTTGTTTCTTTTGAGGAGGTTCATTTATATCATCTACCTTAGGGGCATCCTAACTTAAATCCCTAACAAGAGGATCTCCTACTTGAGGTGGGCTATCTCCTTCTTTTGAATCATTAGTGTATTCTCAATAATCTGAGGAAGAATAGTCCCTTTGTAACTTTTTTTCTTCAAGATGAGCTTCCAATTGGTTGGAGAGAGTATCATACATCTCCACCATTCTCTCTATTCTTTTCAAATAGGGGAGGTGAGGAAAAGACCTCCAAAATAAACTCTAGCCCATTTTAATTGAGCTTCCAAATCCAATAAGTCACAAAATTTGTTAACTTTCCTTTTTATTTCATCATCATCTAACATGTTTCTTGTCACATCTTCCTCATCACACCCCTCATGCTCTTTGATAACACCAATGTTGGAGATAAGTGTTTTCCTGGCATACTTGATAAAATCTTCTGAATCAACATACCTATATATAGCAGAGGCCAACTTGAAATGATTTAACCAAGTGCTAAGTTGAGGTAATGCTCTCTTCCCAACAAGAAAACTATCCATTTTGAATTGTCGGGGAGTAAAAGGTCCTTTCTTATGTGGAACCAGGTGCTCCTTATCAGTCCATATTAGTTGCCAAATAAAATCCATCATAGCAAGCCTTGGTGGCACATATTTAGGGAGTAAGTATGGGGGTTGTGGGCACCAATATACTCTAATTAATTTATAGTTTTTTCCTAAATAGAAATCACCCTAATTATGTCCCTTTTTCCATTGACCAATAAATTGTTTGGGTATGAGAATCTTGAGAAACTTAATAGGAAGCCTTACAATGTTTGTCCCCATTAGGTTTTAAAGTGGATTACTAATCGAATTTTGAAAGCCATTGAAATTATTTTTATTGGAGGTGTAGTTCCATAATCTCAACCATAGCTACACAAGGTTGGGCTATCCCTCAAACATTGTCCTAGGTCTCAACATGTGCACATCCAAATTATCAATATTGAAGTACAAAATCAAATGCATCAACAGAGAATAATGCAACAATTTTATTGGCTTCTTCTTCGCATTGACACATAACAGACCCTCATGTATCCTATCAATTACATATTGAATGTAATCGTAGTCTTTGTTGGCTTGTGAGTTTTGTATGTCCAGGATTATCATCAACAAATCAGCTGGAAGCCTTTCTTCATCTCCATCTATCCCCAAAACATGACATAACCCATATGCAACATATTTCATGTAGAAATGCAAGGATTTAAACTCATAAGGAGCTTTCATATGTGTAGGGAGAGGGGCAATATATTTTCCATCTTTAGGCATATGCCTGGCTATTTGGGTTTTTACAATCCCTAACTAACTTTCATATTTCTCCTTTTCTTTTTTTGAGGTCTATTTCTATGGAGGAAGAAGAAAATAAACCAAAAGCCTTCATGAAGGATCCCCTATCAAGAGTAACTAGGGCTGATTTGTCACCTTTCATGATTGTCTTAGATACAGGATCGTAATTTCTATCTAACAAAAACATGAGGTCACAATCAACAAAGACATTAGGAACTATTAATTTTGCTATGTCTAGAGTCCATGCATTGCAGACAGGGATATGCCTACCATGATTATTGTAAAAATAAACTAAAAAGCATAAAAATAGAAAAGAACGAGTATTAGGATCCCTACAGTTTTCCAAGTCATGAATGAAAGCTTCATCACTTGCCTTCTTGTTCTGATTGGATGCAGGTAGAAAATTAATGAATTCATCCAAAAATTGGGTTTACCCTTCTGATCATCTCCTTGTTCTTTTTCTCCCTCACTAGATGAATCTTGGCTTGACTCAGGTTGACTCATCTTACCAGCTTTGATAGAAATTTAGCTTTGCAAATTTCACATTGCAACTACTCAAAAATCTCAATTGCTCTCTTAAAAACTGTTAAGTGTAAATGGATGAGTGTCCCGTCTATATAACATTGATCATTTAATAAATTGGCATTATCAAGATCACTCCAAATCTTCCCTGAGTCATCTCAGCATTCAACTCAACATATCACCAAATTTGAAATAGAGCTAGCCGTAATGTGAGATGTGACACTTTGTATTAAAAATTTAGAAAGAAGGAAAAAAGAATGATTACTGTGTCATCTCTTAAAAACCCTTAATTACGATCTGATTGCCTAGCCTCTTTATCTTTTCCATCTTGGTAGAGTACTTTTCCATGTCAAAAAAGCTCCTTTCCCTTGTATTTATGAGAACTTTAGTTAGGCTTAATCTAGCAATTCAACGACTAAGACCTTTCGCATGATCTCACAATACGTTACTAAACTATGGTTATTTCTTGCGAATAAGTGAATGAAGTGTTTGTGTAATCTCTAGATCTTTATCTTAACCCCAGTTGTATCATACGATTCAATAAACACTATAATTGCACAATCACAAAATGCTTCATCTAACTGGAGCTTGATTAACTGATCCAATGAATATTATATTCACATCATCGCTAGATGTTACCACTCACTCCAGTTATGTCACATGATTCAGCAAAATGCCTTTGTCATTGTTGCCCCACTTTTGTTCTTCACCCTGGGAAAGAAAAGTGGATACCTTGTGTTAGATCGAGTCTTGAATTTTGAGGTATTGTAAAATTGGAGTCTAAGTCTAGTTTTTCCCTAGGGTAGGTAGTCTTTATCGAATTCCCCCCTTTTTCCCTTTTTCTGGTTTTAAGCTAGGATTGTTTTAACTTCATCTTGGGAATGGGTAAGTTATAGTTCCTAATTTGATAAAGACTTTTTTCTTCTAGCTCCACTGAAGACATTTGTATGAAAAGAAGTCTCAAAGTTACTTCTCCCCCCTTTGTCGAGAAACTAGCAATCACCTTCTCCTCAGTGGGTTTCAACCCATGAAGGTAATTTTCTATGAAAGAAAACACAAAGATCATCCAACACATATACAAGCCTATGGTTCAAAGTTCACTATTTGAGAATGGGTCAGGTCTAGAAAAATCACTTGGCAGAGAAACAGTGATGAGCTTTCCCATTTGCAGAATTCCCTCCTGCAGAAGTTATTTTCTGAAGAACAGTGGAAAGTGTATCAAGAACTCTCAAAGGAAAAACACCACAGTCAAGAAAGTAAGTTCCCCCTTGCAATGGAAAAAGTATCCTCATTGGTGAGCTAATAAATAAAAGTCCACTTTCAAAAAATTGGCTGTTAACTCTTCTTGTATCGGAGAATCACTAGAGAGGGTCAATTTCTGAAAAGTGGTAGCTTGTGAAGAAATGAATATGAGAAGTCATTAGAAATGAATGATCTAGTATGATGAAGATGCTTCACCTTGGAAGTGAGAAATAATTGATAAAAGGATGGTCCAATTACATGATTTTGGAGAATCACTCCTCCAGCCTCTTCACCATCGGGTTTCCACTTCCGTAGTGAGATTCTTGAAAAAGGTAGTGTGGGAAGCAGAAAAGTAAAATCTACTACACAGATTAAGTTACTATTAAAATTCTTATGAATGGGTAAAAGTGATTCCTTAAGACCATTAATAAGGTGCATTTAATTCAAATCTTAACATTAGAACTTTAACGGGTATTTTTGAAAATCTATCACTCGTGTGGCCTAAGATATGGAAAGTAACGGTAAGAAGGAAAGCTATTTATAAGAGATCAAAACAATCAAGCAAAAATCACTATTCATTTAATTATGCTCTTGATTCCCATAGCCCTTTCAGATCATTTCATAGCATCCATCGAAGCTTTAAACAGTAAGTTGAAAGCATTAATCTGAAGCTATGGCCACCAGATTCTTGGGTTTTGATGGATTGAATGGGATCACATCAAAGTGGAAAAATTTGACTGATACGTCTCTCAGGTTCTACGATCTGAATAATCTACATAGAAGACTAAATGAGGAGAACATTCATCCCATGAAACAAAAAATCAAAAGGAGTGGCCTGGTTGAGGCCACCAAGTTTCCCGTAGCAATTCGAGCCCCCGAGCTTATCTGAGAATGTATAGCTAGGTTCAATCCAGATACAAAGAAAATCCTTCTAGCAGATGATATAGTACTCCTCTCCATTGATAGGGAGTGGTGGTGTTCAAAATGGATGCTTATGCTCTTGGGCTACTAGTATACCCTCAGGTTGATTTTAGGATTGGTTAGTTCCAAAATGTATAACGATCTTAGGGAAACTAGACCAACTATAGGGACAAGACTACCCTCTTCACTTGTAGCTCTGCAAAACCAAGGCGGGTGCACCTAACACAATGAAAACTATACTTCACAGACCAAAGACTGGGTCTAAATAACAAATTGAATAGTAAGAAAGTGCTAAATGTTAACCTCACATTCATTGACTCTCCATTACTATAGGGTATTACTACTATCAACCAAATACAATTAAAGCTTGAAAAGTGTTGATATTTAGAGATGGAGAGAAGTAAGCAAGGGCCAATCAGGTATTGAACTCAACTAAATATACTAATCTCTGATCAGTGCCATTATCCATTGGGAAAATCTCAAATACAGACATTGAAACATGAACCAACTATTGTCAAAGACTCATAGCCATAAAAATAAATATTTCAGCCCATTTACTACTTATAATATCCTTCTATAGACAAATCAAAGTGAATCTATGTCCTATCCAAAGTATATTTCACTTGATCCTAGATCAAGAACTGAAGACTAGAACATATACAAGGGTAACCCTATGCAACAGATCAGAAAATCTAGAATTCACAAGATTGACACCAAGGAGAGACTTGAAAGCTTGAAATAATTGTATTAAGTATAATGAATCATGTTAATGTTCAAAGTAAAGAAGAGAGAAAACCACTTCAATAACCTGTAAAAGACTACAAGGAAATTCTATTCAATCTAATACAATATGATACCACCTGCTACAACTCCCTGGAACTAATCAAGACCTTTCAAAATAAAACATTTTCCTTCTTATACCCCTAGTCACCTTGGAATCCTCAAAAAGGATGCATCAAGCTTTAGGTGACTAGGGTTAGGGTTTCAACAACTCAACCCACCAAAAACTAGATCATAATTTATTGCAGGGGAAGAAACATAAGCAACCCAGAGAAAATAAATCTCAGATGGATCTGCAATCATCAAAATCCATGAGGACAGTACAAAACAATTGGGAATTGCCATGAAAACCAGTCAAATTGGCCACCTGGAAACATACCTCAAGCACAAAACCATACTTCTCCTAGTACAAAAACATCATGCCACCTACCACAGGGACCCTCGAACCAGTCTGCAATAACTAGGGCCACCAAATCAATTGAAACTAGCCATTAAAACCATAAATTTTGGTACCTTTTGTCACTTCAAAACCCTCTATAAATTTGAATTTGAACTTCAATGGTCATTTTATGGCTTTAAGAGCAAATTGGTGATCAACATTTAAAATAAGATCAACTTTAAGTCACAACCGTCTGATCTCTCCCTTTCACGGTCTTTTATGATCTTAAGTCAACTGCCACCCTGGGTTTACCCTCTAGCGATCATGTGACAATGCATTTCCAATTTGTGAAAAGAAAAGTTAACCCGTCACTTAACTCTGTGACTTGGTGACCCAAAGAAAACATTAACCTTGGTCTGACATTTAGTGAACTAGCGACAAAAGATCACTGCCAATTCGCAAAAAACTTTATCTATCCGCCAAAAAGTTTAGCGATTCCATGAATGCTTGTTCACTAAACCACTAAAACATTTAGAGAACCACCGCTATCTCACGCGAATGAGCCAAACCTTCAAAAAAAATTTGGCCGCTAAAGCACTTATCCCAACTACCAAAAGACTGAGAAACTTTGACCAGGCCCGCATCAAGAACATCGATGGCTGTCTGAAGTTCCCATACCCATCTAAGATTCTATTAGATTTCACACCCACTATTAGATCAAGAATCTCCTCCCATCTCTGACAACCCTCTGATAGTAATCAAAATCAACGGTCGTGACAAGATCTTAAGCTTCTAAAAAAACCATAAGATCATACGTCGTCCATCGATTTACTGATAGGATCAAGACCCTCTGACACATCCAAAAACTAGGTCCCATTGACAGCTACCATGATATTAATACTTGGATCGACCAGAAGCCACCAACTATGGAAACGTGTCTATGGACCCACCTGCCTTCTTTATGAGAATCAATGGCTGTCACTATACCGTTGCATTAGAAATCGAGCATGTTATAAAAATGGTATAATGATAGCCACAAGATTAGATTGAACTTTAATCCACCTGAATGCCAAGAAGACTATCCCCACTAACAACACTCCACTTCATACTTCTATCGACCAATAAGATACTGCCAAATCAGCTTACATGGCAGTGGACCCGCTCGAAAATAAAGGCTACATCATCAGGAAAGATCAATGATCGGTGTAAGATCTTAAGCTTTTGACACATCCTATGAGAATTTATGTTGACCATTAGATGGAGATGGTGTCAGAGAGGGGCCCAGAAAAATATTAAAGCCAAAACATAGGAAAAATTTAAAACGTAGGACGTAGGCTTTCGGGGAAAAATTTAGGCGTTGAAGGCTTTAGGAAATATTAAATTTGCCAGGGGTAGAAACTTAGGAAAAGTTAACACTAGGGCCAACCAAAATATAAAGCACATGCATTTAAAAGTTTTAAATGACCCGAAAAGGTAACACAAAATTAGAAAAGGGCTAGGATTTTTCAAAGGGTTTTTGTATGCAACGGCTATATTTTCAAAAATTTGAACCAAGGCTAAAGGCAGAGACCTAAAAATAACTGCAGAGACTATGGGAAAAGGGCTAGAGCCATGAAATTTTTTGCACATGCTAAGAGTGGCTCATACTTAGGGACGTGTATATCCTACAAATACAATGAGCAAGCTAGAATCTCTTGGAAGAGAAAACCAACTCAAAACTTTGATACACAAAAAGAAAAAACAAATGACTGTACAAAAGAAAACCTAAACTACTACTCATGGAAAAGATACTTCAGGAGAATTAAAACTTTAGGAATTGTCCATGAATAGGCAATTCCAAAGTACCACCAGTTAAGTCTTTTAGAACATAAGAATCTATCCCCCATCTACTTTCAATAAGATAAGGGCCCAACCAAATTGGATCAAACTTTCCATGCTTCCCCTTATCTTCCAACCTTGCATTCCACATCAAGATGAGGTCATCAATTTCAAAAATCCTTTGGGTGGCCCTCCTATCAAACAAATTCTTACATTGTCTCTGCAATGCCTCATTTCTTTTATGTGCATCCCTCCTTACCTCTTCCAATTGGATCAGTTCATCCATTCTTACTCTCATTTCATCATTCAAGTCCTCATCATATGCTTGGATAAACTTGTACATCTGCAATAGATTATTTTGAGGCAATCTAGCACCTATTCCATATACCAAATCAAATGGAGCACAACCAATGGCCTTCTTTATAGTTACCCTGTCAGCCCACAGTGCCCACCATAACTTTGAGTCCCACACTTTCTTATTCTTGTCCAACACTCTCTTGAGAACCTTAATAAGACTTTTATTACTGGACTCAGCTTGGCCATTTCCATGTGGATGCTATGGAGAAGAAAATGAAATGTGTATCACATACTACTGACAAAAATCACTAAATTGCTGTGATCTAAAACACATTACATTATCAACCACAATTACCTCTAGGCAACCAAACCTAGTAAGGATGTTTTGCATCATAAAATTTGTCACCACTCTGCTAGTAGCCTTTCTAGTGGGGATAGATTCAACCCACTTAGTAAAATAGTTTGTTGCTACTAGTATGTAAGAATGTCCACCACTAGACTTATTTGGAATTTCCCCAATGAAGTCAATAACCCACTTCTGGAATGGAGCCTGAACTGTAACAGGTCTAAGTGGTAAATTCCCATTAAACTTTAACTTTCCAGCAAATCTTTGACATGCATCACATTTTCTTACAAACTGATGGGTATCCTTAAAAAATGTAGGCCACCAAAATCCAGATCTAAGGATATTGTGGGCTGTGGTCTTTTCCATATAATGTCCTCCACATACACCTTGGTGCATTTCCTTTAATAGAGCCTCAGACCTCTCATGGTCTATGCATTTTAGCAATACTCCTTCATTGCTTCTCCACCACAACTTACCATGTATAATGGCATACCTTGCAGATTGTAACTTGATAGTTCTCCTTCTATTTTCATCCATCTCGGGTGGAAGGACCAATTTTTTCAAGTAGCCAATAACATCTTTGTACCAATCACAATAATCCATATCACAAATGTATGGCCTTTGTTCTTCTTCTAACACATTCACATGATTTGCAACTAAATTGCTTTGTGCCATTAACTTTGCAAGACCTAAACCTCTTACCAATTTTGTAGTTTGGATATCAATATTAAATTCTTGGATCCTATTGATCCATCTACATCTTTTTCTTGAAACTTGTTGCACCAATATATCCTTAACTATAGCACTAGGAACATAAGCAACCACCTTAGCTCCTACAAGATAACATCTAAAAGCCATAACTACTTTGACTAAGGCATAAGCATGTTTCTCAGTAATATCATATTTCAATTCTGCTGCTTGTAAGGATTTACTAAAAAATGATATGGGTTGTTCATATCCATCTGAATTCTTTTGTAATAAAATTGTTGCAACTGTATGATAGGAAGCAAAAGAAAATATCTGCATTGGCCTACCATAATTAGGTGTCCTTAAAACTAGAGCATCCTTGATGGCCCTTTTGATACTTCTGAAAGATTCATCTGCTTCTTCATTCCATTCAATCTTTGCCTCCTTTTTCAACATCCTAGAGATAGGGATACTGATTTCTGCAAAATTTGTAACAAATCTCCTTAGGAAATTTACTTGCCCAAAGAAAGACTGTATTCCTTTAACATTTCTAGGTGGTGAAAGTTTATCTATAGCCATAACCCTTTTAGGGTCAATTCTCACTCCATCCTTGGACACAATATGTCCTAAGAGCTTTCCTTCCACAACACCAAAAGAACACTTCTTTGGATTCAAAGAGATCCCATACTCCAAGGCCCTAATAAAAATTTTCTCAAGATGTTCACAATGTTGACTTTCCTTATCTGAATATGTTGTGAGATCATCCTAATACACCACTAGAAATTTGTTTATAAAGTCTACAAAGGCCACACCCATAGCTCTCTGAAAAGTAGCTCCTACATTTGTCAGACCAAAAGGCATTCTAACATAAGCATATGTTCCCCAAGGGGTAGTGAATGTAGTCTTAAATTGTTCTGATTCCTTGACCATGACCTAGTTATATCTAGAGAAACCATCCATCTTGGACATTAACTCAAAACCAATAACCCTTTGCAACATATTCTCCATATTAGGCAAACCATAATTGTCCTTCAAAGAATTGACATTTAAATTCCTAAAATCAACACATAACCTAATGTCACCATTCTTCTTCCTAATCGGAACCAAGTTTGACACCCAAGTAGAATGTTTGACAGGCTTGATAATGCCAGCATCCATCATCTTTTTGAGTTCATCTTGCATTTTTGGTGCCAAAGTAGGGTTCATAGGCCTTAGCTTTTGCCTAAAAGGTTTGGTTCCTTCCTTCAATGGTATTTCATGCTGGAATAAATCTTCTCTATAGGCTTTGAAATCATCATAAGACCATGTAAAGACATGTCTGAATCTTTTGAGAAGATCAATCAGATTATTCCTAGTTCTTTGGGACAAACATTTACCTATGTAAACATTTTTGGGTATTTGACTTGTTCCTAAATTTATTTCCTCCAAATCATTTATCTTATCAACAAATTTATGAAAACAAGTCCTTTCTTTATCATCAAATGCCCTCTCAAGAGAAACCAATCCCTTTGGGATCCTATTTGATTTTAATTGAAAAAATTCCTTCCCAAGAACATTCTCTTTTCCATTTTTGATGTCAACAAAAGTGCTGAAATCCATCTCCTGACTATCAAAATGAGATTCACATTGCAAAAACCTTAGTATATCTTGATCATTAGAAAATAACTGCCAATTCTCAACATTGTCTAGGATAGAAAGCCGAAACTTGCACTCAATCCTAGATATCCCTGCAAAGGTAATATCCTCTAGCCTTAATGCTATGTTTGCTAGTAAGTTAGCCATCCTGTTTTGGCTTCCATCCACCCAATCAATACTAAAGGTAATGAAACCTTCAATTTCATCCCAAACAAGATTTCTATATTGTTTCAGCCTTTGATTCTTTGATGCATACTTTGATCTAATCTGAGAAACTATTAACTCAGAGTCACCAATCACCCTAAGATGTTTGATCCCATGTTTTGATGCTTGTCTCAAACCAATTAATAGGTCCTCCTATTCAGCAACATTATTTGTGCAAGGGAACAAGAAAGTGAAAGAAAACTTAAAAGTCTTACCACTTGGGGATATCAATAGCACTCCTGCTCTAGCACCTTCCTTTGAACTTGCTCCATCAAAAATATAGGGTCCATAATACATTACCTTCTGCCATGTTACTCCTATCATCAGCTAGAAAGACAGGCTTGACCTTCTCTCCCATCTCTCTATCCTAAACTTGGAAAGAACCAATGTTAGTGTCCACAAAATAATTCATATTGTCCTCTTCATCCTCCTCAATCATATGTGGAGTTCTAGCTTCCCTTGAGACTTTCACATTTTCTCCTTCAATGCTAAAAGTGGCAAAGGACAAGTCACATTGAATACTTCCTCCCATGGAGGCACTCCACTTTCTAGATAACAAAATTCCATATTGAGGGGGAATGTCAACTACAAGAACACTCATAGTTAATTGTTTGTCAAGAAATGCTGCTAATTTATAAGGCAAAGCCTTAATAGTATGAATAACTGGCACTTCTCTTGAGTCCATAGCTTGGCATTTCCCATGAGGTGTATCAACCTTTAGTCCCGGTGACTTCATGATCTCTACAGGCATGACAGTGTTTGATGCTCCATAATCAATCATGCAATTCTTCAATAATTTTCCATTTATCATAAGGGACAAGAAAAAAGGATCAACTGTCCCTGATGCAGTATTTACAATGTTTGCATTCAAAAAGATTTGAGGAATCTCAAAGATAATTTCTTCATTTTTACTATCAGGTGTGTCATCTAAAGTAGCCACATGCTTGTCACCTCTATTCATTTCTTGGACCTTTATGGAAGAGGCACTTTTTACCCAATCCAAGGCCTTGACCTTGTGCTCTTCTATTCTCATCATTTGTAACAATGGAACTTGACAGTTATTGTGAAAGCAATTTAGTCATATCAATAGGAACATAAGAATAGTTTCCCATATCTTCCTTAATCTCAGAGATATCTTTATCCTCATTTTGGACAATCAAGTCAGAGTTACTCTTTTGTACAAATTCATCTTCCTTTTGAGGTATGGGGACAGCTACTTCTGATGTCTTTACTTTACCCTTAGGTATTGCAGTAGGCCCACTCTTCTTTTTTATTTTAACCTGACTAACAACACCAGCACCCTTTTCCTTTTCCTCAAGTTGTTGTGTGTTCCTTTCAGAATTCTTGATAAACATGCTACTTGGTTTACCACTTGTGCCTCCAACTATCCTACTTCTCAAATTGTCATTACTCCTAGCTTGAGTGACCATGTCTACAGTGATTTGTGCAATTTCCTCATCAGAGGGTCTCCTTAAGGAAACATGTTCCTCACACTTCACTACACCACATCCAACATCATCAAATTCTTCCTCCTCATCATCAGTAGAGTCAACCTCATCCCATGCATGTGAAGAAGTCATTCCACAACCACTCTTATCATACTGCTCATCTTGTTCTTGGTTATCAGGTAAATTTAAAGCAATAACACAATGCTCTGGACTATGAGGAGATTGACATACAGTACACCATGGGATATCATCATTCATGTTAACTAAAAAAAGGGTCACGAATCCTATCATTAGGCCTATCCCTTTTAACTAGAAAAATGGGCTTGCCATCCTTCCATTGAGTACTGTATGGGTAATTCTGCATTCTTGGTTGCTGCTAAAATTACTTGAAGCTAGCCTGTCATTTGTTGCAACCTTATTGTTTCTTTTTTCATCAGGCTTTAGACTCTCTAAAGCACTTAGAATCTACTTCAGATTGTCCTTCTCCTTAGGCTTAAAATTAGCAGACCTTCCCATTGCTTTCTTGTTTTACACTTGAGGCCTATAATCATCTCTTCTCCCTAATTTTCCTGATATTCTTCTATTACTTTCTATGTTGATAGCCAGCTTGTAAGCCTCCCCAAGATTTCTAGGGTCCTTATCCCTTAAGAGGTAACCCATCTTTTCATCAAAAGCATTTAAGTATGTCACAAGAAACAACCTATCATCTAATCTGATAACTTGCAGTAGCCTATGCATAGCCTTTTGGAATCTTATATTAAATTCAAGGACCTCTTCGTTCTGATTTTTTTTTTTATGTTATTGAATTCATTCAAAATAAAACTCTCATTTGTTTTATCTCCATAATGTTCTTTGAAACAATTCTTAAATTCATTCCAAGATCCTATACTAGCATGGGGCAGTCCTCTAAACCAATCCCTAGCATCCTCGGTAAGAGATTGTACAAATAACTTCATTACAACATTATAGTCATCTATTACATCCATAAAATTTTTTAGATGTTCTTCACATGTAATGACATTGTTTCCAGTAAACTTAGGGAGTTTCTTTCTAATTTCATCAGGAATAACATTAGGATAACCAGGAATACCAAAAAAAATAAGTTATTTCTACCTTTCATGAACAGGAACTCCATGTGGTGGATCCATTCCTTGAGATGTAGATGTCCTTGTGTTTGAACCATCAGGAATTTTAGCAGCACTCAGAATGTCATTTGTTTGAGCTGCAAGGTTACCATGATTTCCACCTTGCCTCAAGAAAGAAGTAGCAACATTTGAAGGTCCTAAGGTATGCTTGAGAAAATCAATCTTTTTCCTCATTTCTATAGCAGTAGCCTCCAACTCTTCCTTCTCTAGTTCTTTAGCCCACATTTCTTTCTCTTTTCTAGCTTTGTCAAGGTCTGCATCTAATCTCAACCCTTGATCTAATGGGTTTCCCAAATGAATCTGTTCACTAATCTGCACTCCAATAGTTTTTTGTTTGCCCTTATCTCTAGGCTTAGTTATCTCATGTGTTTTATACACAATAGGCTGATCCTCTACTCTTTCAGGCTCTGGGACAAAATTAATTGCCTCCAAATCTAACAACTACCTCTCTAGCTAATCAACCCTTATCATTGCTTGTCTTACTCTGTCATCTTTGTCCTTTTCTCTTTGTTTCCTGATAGAAACTTGTTCTTGGACTCTTCTTTTCAATTCATAGACCTCCTCAAAGATCTCTTCTGATTCAAGGAGAGTAGTCTCAGACTCATCATCTCCCACTTGAAATTCATCCTCATACTGGTTTAATCCCAAATCAACAACCTCTTCATATTCTAAAATATTTTCTTCTTGACTAGGCTTGGTTTGAGTTTCTTGTCTTGTATCCTTTTTATTTCTCCAAGTATGAGAAAGATTTCCTTTCTTCTTTCCTCCCCTTGTCTAACTAGGCCTAGAAGTGCTTGGAACACCTTCTTCCATTAAGCTTTTAGGATGCTCATTTCTCCGGGACCTAGTACCTCTATAACTCATTTGATAAAAATCTACTAACTAGCACTACTGCAAAGATGTTTGAGTCGCCACCCAAGTATATTGGGAATCCTACAATACCACTTAACAAATATCCAAATGAGACTACAAGACAAGGGACAAGAATAACCCTATTTTTCAATGATGACCTACTGGTTACTATAAACTTGTGAAACACTTCCCCAATAGAGTCGCCATCTTGTTGGTGTTCAAAATGGATGCTTATGCTCTTAGGCTACCAGTATACCCTCAGGTTGATTTTAAGATTGGTTAGTTCTAAAATGTATAAGGATCTTAGGGCAACTGGACCAACTATAGGGACAAGAATAGCCTCTTCACTTCTAGCTCTGCAAAACCAAGGTGGGTGCACCTAACCCAGTGAAAACTATACTTCACACATCAAAAACTAGGTCTAAACAATAGATTGAATAGTAAGAAAGTGCTAAATGCTAACCTCACATTCATTGACTCTCCATTACTATAGGGTATTACTACTATCAACCAAATACAATTAAAGCTTTAAAAGTGTTGATATTTAGAGATGGAGAGAAGTAAGCAAGGGCCAATTAGGTATTGAACTCAACTAAATATACTAATCTCTAATCAGTGCCATTATCCATTGGGAAAATATCAAATACAGACATTGAAACATGAACCAACTATTGTCAAAGACTCATAGCCATAAACATAAATATTTCATCCCATCTACTACTTATAATATCCTTCTGTAGACAAATCAAAGTGAATCTATGTCCTATCCAAAGTATATTTCACTTGATCCAAGATCAAGAACTGAAGACTAGAACATATACAAGGGTAACCCTATGCAACAGATCAGAAAATCTAGAATTCACAAGATTGACACCAAGGAGAGACTTGAAAGCTTGAAATAATTGTATTAAGTATAATGAACCATGTTCATGTTCAAAGTAGAGAAGAGAGAAAACCACTTCAATAACCTACAAAAGACTACAAGAAAGTTCTATTCAATCTAATACAATATGATACTGCCTGCTACAACTCCCTGGAACTAATCAAGATCAGAACCCTTTCAAAATAAAACATTTTCCTTCTTATACCCCTAGTCACCTTGGAATCCTCAAAAAGGATGTATCAAGCTTTGGGTGACTAGGGTTAGGGTTTCAAGAACTCAACCCACCAAAAACTACATCAAAATTTATTATAGGGGAAGAAACATAAGCAACCTGGAGAAAATGAATGTTAGATGGATCTGCAATCATCAAAATCCGTGAGGATAGTACAAAACAACCAGATATTGCCATGAAAACTAGTCAAATCAGCCACCTACAAACATACCTCAAGCACAAAACCATACTTCTCCTGGTACAAAAACATTATGCCACCTACCACAGGGACCCTCGGACCAGTCTGCAACAACTAGTGCCACCAAATCAATCGAAACTAGCCATTAAAACTATAAATTTTGTTACCTTCTATCACTTGAAACCCTTTGCAAATTTGAATTTGAACTTCAACGGTCATTTTATGGCTTTAACAGAAAATTGATAGTCAACATTTAAAATCAGATCAACTTTAAGTCACAACCGTTCGATCTCTCCCTTTTGCGGTCTTTTATGATCTTAACTCAACTGCCACCCTGGGTTTACCCTCTAGCAACCATGTGACAATGCATTTCCAATTCGCAAAAATAAAACTTAGAGTGTCACTTAACTCCGCTACTTGGTGACCCAAAGACAACATTAACCTTGGTCCCACATTTAGCGAACTAGCGACAAAAGGTCATTGCCAGTTTGTGAAACACTTTATCTATCCACTAGAAAGTTTAGCGATTCCGCGAACACTTGTTCACTGAATGGCTAAAACATTTAAAGAACCACCGCTATCTCACACGAATGAGTGAAACCTTAAAAAATTTGTCAGTGGCTAAAGCACTTATCCCAGCCACCAAAAGATTGAGAAACTTTGACCGGGCCCACATCAAGAAGATTGACAACCATTTGAAGTTCACATACCCATCCGAGATTCTATCAGATTTCACACCCACCATTAGATCAAGAATCTCCTCCCATCTCTGACAACCCTCTCATAGGAAACAAAATCAATGGTCGTTGCAAGATCTTAAGCTTCTAACAAAACCCATAAGATCATACGCTATCCACTGATTTATTGACAGGATCAAGACCCTCTAACACATTTGAAAACTAGGTCCCACTGACAGCTACTAGCTATGATGTTCATACTTGGACCAACCAGAAACCACCAACTATGCAAATGTGTCAACAGACCCACCTACCTTCTTTATGAGAATCAACGACTGTCACTATACCGCTGCATTAAAAATCAAGCATGTTATAACAATGGTATAATGACAGCCACAAGATTAGATCAAACTTTAATCTACCTGAATACCAAGAAGACCAGCCCCACTGACAACACTCCACTTCATACTTCTGTCGACCAATGAGATACTGCCAAATTAGCTTACATGGCAGTGGACCCGCTCGAAAAGAAAGGCTATGTCATCAGGAAAGATCAATGATCGATGTAAGATCTTAAGCTTCTAATACATCCTATAAGAATTTACGCTGACCATCAGATGGAGATGGTGTCAGAGAGGGGCCCAAGAAAATATTAAAGCTGAAACATAGGAAAAATTTAAAATGTAGGACTTAGGCTTTCGGGGAAAAATTTAGGCGCTGAAGGCTTTAGGAAATATTAAATTCACCGGGGGTAGAAACTTAGGAAAAGTTAACACTAAGGCCAACCAAAATATAAAGCACATGCATTTAAAATTTTTAAGTGACCCGAAAAGAGGTATGTGCAAGATCACGAGGGGCCAAAAAGTGGCGATGTCAGTTCAAAATTTTGACAATGTAGCTGATGACTTTTTTGCACCCGAATTTGATAAAATGAAAAGGGTATCTTAAGGAGATTATCAGCTTTCTATTGATATAATTGCTGTCAAATTTTGAATTCGGTAAGTAATTATTAGTTATTTTCTAATTGAGCTACCTCTAAAGTGCTAATTTATATACTGATTGAAAAATGACTATAACTTTTAGACGGTATAATATTTTTGAAATTAAAAAAATGTGTCACATTCTATGCTTTTCCTACTATAAGGAATTTTTATTTTTATTTTTTGAATTTTGTAAAGTTTTGAATGAGTTAAGGTGGTCAAACACGGGAGTTTTTTTATTTTGAAAATGTTGTAGAAAAAAATTTATAATTAATTATTTTTTTTGAATAAAATTACAAAAAAATATGCGTCACATCCGGGCATGATTCTATTACTTATATATAAAATCTTATAATAAAATATTATCATTTGATTATGATTAAGGTGGTCAGACATACACCTACTTCTTATTTTTTTCCTAAAATTTTTGTACTGTTGTATTGAAATCTATACTTTTCACCAATCATACTAACTTTTTCTCAAAAAAGGCCTAGTAGTTTAGAAACTAAATTCAATTTTCTATAGATTCTATTCTTACAACTTTTTGATATTAGGTTCATAGCTAGTTGAAATTTTCACATCAAGTTGACTAACCCTAATTTGTTGATTTTTCATTGCCACTTAAGGGCATAGTTTGGCCCCTCATGATCTTGGACATACCCAAAGGTAACACGAAATTAGAAAAGGGCCTAGATTTTTTAAAGGGTTTTTGTATGCAACGGCTATATTTTCAAAAATTTGAACCAGGGCTAAAGGTAGAGACCTAAAAATAACTGCAGAGACCAGGGGAAAAGGGTTAGAGCCATGAAATTTTTTGCATGTGCTAATAGGGAATCAGTGCAGAATAGTCTCCATATCCCAGAGTGGGCAGAATTCTCAAAAATGAACTTCCCACTTGTAGCATCAGAATACAATGAGAAGAAGATGAGATGGAGGAAAGAGATCATGGACTCGTGGTTCAAGAAGGCTAGAAGCATGAAAGGAAAAGTGTCGAAGATGCTTTTTGGGATGGATTTGAAGGCCAAGATCATTGATGTCTTGGTACTTCTTCATAGGATTAAAGGTGAAAGTGATGCCCTAAACTTCATAGAACATTACTTCTTCTTAGTCGAGGTAATTTGTACCGAGCATCATTATATAGACTGGGCTCAAGTGGTAAGTGAAAATTTATCCAATGCCCTGAATTTTGCCAAATATCAGAAAAGTTTCTATATGTCTTCCTATTTGATATATGTGTTAGCTACATTGAAAGTATGGCCAGGTTTCCCTAGGCTAGAAGAATATGAAGATGATGTAAGAACTTATGATTTCTTCCCCCATTTGAGATTGTAAAATAGCTACTCTAAGTACATTAAAGTTAATGAATCATTCACAATGAGACTATGTAGAGAGTTGCAAGGATGCCCAGAGTGGAGATTTTTGCCAAAGGCTATGGAATTCATCACTCAATTTGGTAGCTTCTTTATTCAATTTGCAAGTTTCTCATACCTTCATCTTGTAGGTTTCAATGATTTTCCCATGAAGCTGCCAAGGTACCTAGATGATATGGTCATGCTCGTGGAAGTGATCCATCAGATGTTGCAAGTGAACCTGATCAATGCAGACATTAAGAAGAAAGGCTATGAGTTCCCTATTACCATTGGAGCCTATAGCTACGTGTCTAGATCGAATGCTAAGACTGTGATCAAGACCTTTGAGAGTAGATATAAGCTACAGAAGTATGAGGTGCTGAGACCATAGTTTGATCTAGTAGGCTACGCCAAAGATCACATGCAAATGGGCTTTGTAGTCAGGCATATTCTTGAGCTCGAGGATTATTGGGATAACTGCAAAGATGAGTTAGAAAGCTGAGAGAGGTTCTACTCCAGACTAACCGTTGAACAAATCAAGTTGTTCAGATTCAATATTGATGTTGAGGGCATCGTTAATGATGGTGAACATATGTAAACTGATAGATATCAGGACTAGATTAAGCCATATCCTATGAGCTCTAAGCCAATTCAAGGTCAAGTCATCAAATATTTGGAGACCTTGACAGCCAAGGTCATTAAGAGAACTAACAAGTGGGCCCAATGGATGATGGGAAGAAAAAAGAGATTTGGGAAAACCACTCCTCAACAAGATCCTACAGTTGAGCTAGCGAGTGCTCTTGAATCTTCCTCTTTTCCAACATTGACTACAACAAAAGGTCCAACTCAACTAGCAAGAGGAGATGATCAACCACTAGAAAAGGAAATCCCATTGGAGAAAACTTGTGGAATAGGGTTAGCTCCCAACATCGGTTCAAATAAAGAGGTTGAAGTTGAAGAACCTGACAAGCCGATAGAAGAACTAGTTGGAGTTGCAGAACCAGAGTAGCAAGTCCAGGGAAAAACCATGGAACTAGCAGGTGATACTCCTGGCCAATAGGTCCCTCTCATTTTTGAGATTCATGATGACAGTAGCACTTTCGAATCCAAAGAAGAAGATGAACACTTGGGATCTCCTTAAAAGGAGAAGAGTGTTTCCTCCCAGAAGGTGAATCCTTTCACTTTCAAACCTAAAGCCTCTCCTCCTATTATTAGGAAGTTGATCATAGAGGATTTACTCTCTGTGTCAAAGATCACAAGTGTGGAGTCATGGATTGATAACACCATAGATTGGAAGAGGAAGAGAGTGGAGCTAAGTACTCCTAGTGGTGAGATTCTTTCACAAGAAATGTTGTCAGCCCCTACCAAAAACAAGGTTAAGAAATCTAGGACACTGACCACCCTTGGTCATGATCATGATACAGGTCATTTGACTATGGAAGTAGCCAAGCCTTTAAAAGATAGTAGAATTGAAGATCTCATTGCCTCAGATTTCGCACTCCAGTCCTTAGATGTGGGGCTTGCCCGCCATGATACCAAGGTCAATTTATGGAAGTCCAGTAATGTCTTGATCAAGGAAGAGCTTGAGGAACTCAAAGTCACCAAGATTCAACTCAGGGCAGAGATCAAAGAGATGACTAACTTCATCAAATAGTTAGTCACCCCAGTGGCTAGTCTACCTAGTTCTCTAACAACATTTGATCGTACTATGGTTGAGAACCAAGAAATAATTGCCAAATTACAAGAGGATTGACATTTTGGCCACATTGGTAGGAGATGGATAGATTGAATCAATTCCAAAGTCCTAGTAGCCATTGAGTAGCTTGAAAATGTTCTTCTAAAGTTGGAAACAGAAAAGGATTCAATTGGTGGGCATTTGAAAATACTCAAGGTAGAGAGACTGAGATGTGAAGAGTGTCTTGTGTTACTACATTGGTTAGTCGCTATGAAGACTAAAGACACTGTGAAAGCTGGCATATTGCAAAAAGGAGATGAGCCTTTGATCAAGTGGCTCTAGGGTGTGGAATTCAAAATGGAAATGATAATCAAGGCAGAAGTTGAAATGAAGGTCATCGACGAGAAGATTGCCAAAGAACATGTTAGCTTGTGGTGACTAATCAGGAAAGTACTATCCAGGAAAGTACTGTACACTTTTCCTCCCGACCTCGCCAGGGTTCGGGGTAGGAAATTTTTTTTTGAGGCCGACTACTTTTTTCGGTTATTTGGGCCGACTACTTATAACTCATTCTAACCCTAAAGCAGGAAAATATTGTATAATATGGCTTAGGGTTAGGGATTTTTACGATGTATGATTTTAGTACTTGCGGCAGAGTTGGGCTGTAAGGGATTACGGATTGTAATCAGGTTGTAATCACTGGATAATAATAATATTGGACTTGCTGTTGGTGGACGTAGCCCAGGGATTGGGTGAACCACGTTAAATCTGTGTGCCATTGTGTTCTATTCTGTGTGGTTTATTATTTTTTGATATTAGTTATATTTGCACATAATTGTTATTTCTGCCTTGTTAATCCTAACAAGTGGTATCAGAGCGAGGTTATTTCATTCGTTCTTTCATCTATTCTCTGAAGCAGGTCTCACGAGTTAGTGGGAGAGTCTCTCGGTTAAGTGGGAGAAATGGCAGAAGAGGGTAGGCTGAAGGTTGATAAGTTTAATGGGTAGAACTTCCAGTTATGGAAGATGCAAATGGAGGATTATCTCTATCAGAAGGATCTATGGCGGCCATTAGAGGGAGTAGCCAAGAAAGAGCAATCAATGTCTCAGGAGGATTGGGATATTTTGGATAGGAAGGCACTGGGGAGTATTCGTCTATGCCTGGCACAATCGGTGGCATTCAATATTACTGAAGCAAAGACAGCTAAAGATCTGATGGAAACCCTAGCGAAGTTGTATGAAAAGCCTTCAGCTTCAAACAAGGTATTTCTTATGAAGCGTTTATTTAATATGAAAATGGTAAAAGGTGGATCAGTTACTGATCATTTGAATGAGTTTAATACAGTTACAAGTCAATTAACCTCAGTTAAAATTACTTTTGATGAAGAGGTTAGGGCTCTCTTGATTTTGTGTTCTTTGCCAGAAAGCTGGAATGGCTTGGTAATGGCTGTTAGTAATTCTGTTTCTGATTCTAATACCCTAAAGTATGATGATGTTATTGGTGTTATATTGAGTGAGGAAATTCGTAGGAAAAGCTCAGGGGCATCCACATCGGGTAGTGTATTGAACACAGAAAGCAGAGGCAGAACAAGAGATAGAGGAAACAACTCTGGAAATCGTGGGAAATCAAGAGAAAAATCAAAGGGAAAGAGGTCTGAATCTAAAGGGCCAAATGATTGCTGGTACTGTGGAAAACCAGGTCATAAGAAGAAAGATTGTTGGTCTCGGAAGAAAGATCAAGGAGACAAAAATGATGGAAACAAGGAGGCAAATGTGGTAAGTAACAAATCTGAGGAGGATGCTTTGCTCTTGTCCTTAGAAAGTATTGATGATTCATGGGTTTTAGATTCTGGGGCTTCATTTCATGCTACACCCCATAGAAGTTATTTTGTTGATTATGTCCAAGGGGATTTTGGGCTAGTTTATTTGGGAGATAATGAACCCTGTCAGATTGTTGGAAAGGGAAAAATTAAGATTAAGTTGCAGAATGGGAATCATTGGCTACTACAAGAGGTAAGACATGTTCCAAGGCTGAGTAGGAATTTAATTTCAGCAGAGCAACTGGGTGATGAGGGTTGCATAGTTACTTTTAATGATAAAAATTGGAAGGTTTCAAAAGGTTCCTTAGTAGTAGCAAAAGGTGTGAAAGTAGGCACCTTATATCTTTGTACAGGTCATACTGTTCCTTCTACTTTAATTGTTTCAGAAGATAATGAATGCTCAGGAACAGTGGCTGCAGTTGAGCAGGAAGAACATCAAACTGTTGCTGTAGATTTTGACACAGCACTGTGGCACAACAGACTCGGGCACATGAGTGAAAAAGGTATGAAATTACTTCATTCAAAGAAAGTTTTACCTGGTCTGAAATGTGTCAATATGGATTTCTGTGAAAGTTGTGTTTATGGAAAACAAAAGAGAGTTAGTTTTGTGAAGAGTGGGAAGGAAAAGAAAAATGAGAGATTAGAGCTTGTGCATATAGATGTATGGGGACCAGCTCAGGTATCTTCCCTTGGTGGCTCTCTGTATTATGTTACATTTATAGATGATGCAACAAGAAAAGTATGGATTTATTTCCTTAGACAGAAATCTGATGTATTTCAAACTTTTAAGAAATGGAAATGCTTGGTTGAGACTGAGACTGGTAAAAAGTTAAAATGTCTCAGATCTGATAATGGTGGTCAGTATTGCAGCACAGAATTTGAAGAATATTGTTCCTCTAATGGTATTCGTAGGCAGAAAACTATACCAAGGACTCCACAAGAAAATGGAGTGGCTGAACGCATGAACAGGACAATAATGGAGCGTGCAAGGAGTATGAGGTTGCATGCTAGGCTACCCAAAAATATGTGGGCAGAGGCAGTGAACACTGCTGTTTATTTAATCAATAGAGGCCCCTCTACTCCTTTGGACTGTGGTATTCCAGAGGAAGCATGGAGTGGTAAGAAGGTGAGTTATTCTTTTCTCAAAACCTTTGGTTGTGAAGCTTTTGCACTTATAGATTCTGAAAATAGAACCAAGCTGGAAGCTAAGTCAAAGAAATGTGTATTTTTTGGGTATGGCATTGATGAATTTGGTTATAGGCTTTGGAATTTTGAAAATCATAAAATTGTAAGAAGCAGGGATGTCATATTCAATGAGAAAGTATTGTACAAAGATCTGTTGCTGCAGCATGAGAAGAAAGAAAATGACTATGTAGTACTGGATGATACTCCACAAGTTCATGTTCCAGTAGTTCCTTATGCTCCGCAACAACAGCAACAACAAATACCACACACCCCAGTGAGTGTTAGACGGTCAACAAGTCTAAGTAGACCTCCAGAAAGATTTTCTCCATCTTTGTATTCTATTCTGTTAACAGATGCTGGTGAACCTGAATGTTATAATGAAGCTGTGCAGGTGGATACAAAGCTTCAGTGGGAGTCTGCAATAACAGATGAAATGGACTCTTTGCTGAAAAATCAGACATGGGATTTATGTAAGTTACCTGCAGGTAAAAGGGCTTTACAGAATAAATGGGTTTACAGGATCAAAGAAGAGGATGGAGGTACGAAAAGATTTAAAGCCAGATTAGTTGTAAAAGGATTTGCACAGAAACATGGTATTGATTTTGATGAGATATTTTCTCCAGTTGTTAAAATGACTTCTATTCGTACTGTTTTAAGTATTGTGGCTACTGAAGATTTGCATTTAGAGCAGCTTGATGTTAAAACAGCCTTTCTTCATGGTGATTTGGATGAAGAAATATATATGGTTCAGCCACAAGGATTTGAGGTCAAGGGTAAGGAGAATTTGGTGTGCAGATTGCAGAAAAGTTTATATGGCTTGAAGCAAGCACCTCGGCAATGGTATATTAAATTTGATACTTTTATGAATGGGCATGGATATAGTCGGTGTCATTCTGACCATTGTGTTTATTTTAAGAGGTTGGATGATGACAGCTACATTATTTTATGTTTATATGTTGATGATATGCTTGTAGCTGGGTCTAACATGGATCACATTAAGGGGTTGAAACAACAGTTAGCAAAATCTTTTGCTATGAAGGATTTGGGGGCAGAAAAACAAATCCTTGGTATGAAAATTTGTAGAGATAGAAAAAATAGGAAATTGTCTCTATCTCAGGCTGATTATATTGAGAAGGTGTTGCAACGTTTCTGTATGGAAAATGCCAAAGCTGTCAGCACACCTTTGCCTGGTCATTTGAAATTGACTAAGGATATGTGTCCCAAGACACCAGAAGAAGAGACTAAAATGTCTAAGGTACCTTATGCTTCAGCTGTAGGGAGCTTAATGTATGCTATGGTATGTACTAGGCCAGATATTGCACACGCAGTGGGAGTCGTTAGCCGTTATATGAGTAACTCTGGTATTGAGCATTGGAATGCAGTCAAATGGATTCTCAGATATTTGAGAGGCACATCCAGTAAGTGTTTACACTTTGGGGGTTCTACTACTAGTGTACAAGGCTATGTTGACTCAGATTTGGTAGGAGATATAAATAGCAGGCGGAGTACTACAGGTTATATATTTACTGTTGGTGGGACAGCAGTGAGTTGGATTTCTCGACTACAAAAGGTGGTTGCTTTATCCACTACAGAGGCAGAGTATGTTGCTGCTACAGAGGCAGCCAAGGAGATGATATGGCTTCAATTCTTCATGGAAGAATTGGGACATCCACAAAAGGATAATTTTCTACATACAGATAGCCAAAGTTCCATTCATCTTGCAAAGAATTCTACTTTGCACTCAAAGACAAAACACATACAGTTGCGGTACCATTTCATTCGATCAGTTTTGGATGATGGACAGTTAAGGCTGGAAAAGATTCATACTGATGATAATCCAGCAGATATGTTTACCAAGGTAGTAACAAGGGAGAAGTTGAACTCATGTTCAGCTTCAGTTGGTCTTTTAGACTGAACAAAATAAAGGAACAACTGAGTCCAAGGTGGTTCACTCCAGTGGGAGCCTCATGTGGGTAGCGGTATTGCTACAGGATCAGTCTCCAAGTGGGAGGTTTTTAGTATAGTGTGGATACTGATCAGTCACCAAGTGGGAGATTGTTAGCTTGTGGTGACTAATCAGGAAAGTACTATCTAGGAAAGTACTGTACACTTTTTTTGAGGCCGACTACTTTTTTCGGTTATTTGGGCCGACTACTTATAACTCATTCTAACCCTAAAGCGGGAAAATATTGTATAATATGGCTTAGGGTTAGGGATTTTTACGATGTATGATTTTAGTACTTGCGGCAGAGTTGGGCTGTAAGGGATTACGGATTGTAATCAGGTTGTAATTGTATGCACCCTAAAATGGTCGCCTAGACTTTGGGCCCCATTTATTTGATTTATCAATCCTGAATCATTTTGATCATTAATCAATATTTTCAACAATATCAATCTCTTGATCAAATCCTAATTTCGATCATATATTAGATTTTTATCCTATGGGCTAATCATTTATCCTAAGTCTTCATTTGATTAAAAGGAATATTTCCTCCCCTTTTAATTAAATAAAAAGCCCCCACTTTCCTCTTATCCTAAGTTGCACAAATAAAGCATTATTCATATTTTATAAAAAGGGAAAAAGCACTTTTTGTCTCACATGAGGCTCAAAAGTCAACACTCCACTCCCATTGGAGGGTACTTGTGCACATGGATTGCTCCTCTTTCAAGCTCCACCGCCGATTAAGACTTTTTGCCTCTTAATCTCCATGGTCCATTTCTCCTCATTTCTTATAAAAGGAGAGCTCTCTCCTCCATTTGCATATAGATAGATACCCACATTTTATGCTATTGTTATGCTGCAGGTTTTGGAGCTCTCTTTGAAGACACTCAAGCTTTGAAGACCTTGTTGTTGCATTTCATTTAGTTTGCTTTCATAGTTGCATAATCATGGCATTCTTAGTGTAGATTTCCTTTTATGCAATCTCACATAGTCTAAATAGGGAGGATTTGTAATCCATTGCTATTTCCTTTCATAGTTTAGTTTGCACTTTCCTTTCATAGATTAGATTTCTTTTCAAGCATTGCATTGTTATCATTTAGCTTAGATTTGCATTCTCATATAGTTTGCATTGCATTTCCATTTAGATTCTTGGGGATATTGGCATTGTTGCCCTTGTCTTCACTTGAATCTCTCATTGTGTGGTTGACTAGCAAGGTCACTTTCTTATAGCTCTAGCTGAGAGCAAAACTCATAGTCCCTTGCAACTCCATGCATAGAGAGCCATGAGCCGCTTTGTGAGGCCTCACTCTTGAGTAACCTTGCATGTAATGGTTCATAGAAGTGCATATTTTAGTGTGTACATTTCTGGCGCCCACCGTGGGGCAAAGTAGATTAGCTTCATCCCTTTAATTCTGCATTTTTCATCATTTTTGGATTAATTTTCGGAAAAATCTGCGTCTCTGGTTTTTTGTCTCAGATTATCGCGCGACACTTCTCAGAAATATCGCGCGATATACTTCCTGTTTTGGCGCGATAGTTCGCGCGAAAAAAGTATCGCACACCTATATTGAAGTCTATCGCCTGGCATCGGGCGAAGTATCGCCTGGCATCGTGCGAAGTATCGCTCGACTGGGGAAGTATCGCCTGGCTATAGGAAGAAGTATCGCACGATACTGGTGAAGTTTGAGGTATATCGCCTGATCTAATAGTGAACTATTTTGTATCTTGCAAGTTTCAGGTTCTTAGCTATCTTTTTGAAATTTTTTGAAATTTCCAGCATTTTCAAATCCGTGCCACTCTGGAAAACGGGTGCCCATTTTTTTTTAAAATTTTGCAAATGGTATCAAAAGTTTAAGTGTGATATATTGTTGGAAAGGTATTTCCGAGCCTAATCCAACCATGATGGTTTCATTTTCAGATTTTATCATTTGATTAGATATTTTTGCAGATTATCTAATTTTTCATGTACTAATTATTGGTAGATTTTGGATTTTGATTCTCCTAACTCTTGTTGGTCTAACAAGTTGTGGTTGTAGGTGCTCTCATTACTTGAAATTTGTCAAAAAAATGCATGTCAAAGAGGGCTACTAATGGTTTTTGTAGGGCTGCCCAAGCATAAAAACAAAAAAAATTTTTGCTTGTTTATTTGCTTTCCTTTCAAGTGTGGCATTCACTAATTGTATTAGGAATCTTAATACCTTGTGAAAGGGATTTTGAGGTGGTAGGAGAAGTATGCTCTTCACCTTTAGGTGAATCAGAAAATCTTGACCCATCTTAAGGTTTTGGAAGCAAGGGGGTAATTGATCTCTTTGCTTGGTGTGTTTGGGAAAGATTCTTGAGATAGGGGAGTATGCTCTTCACCCTTGTGGTGAATCAAAAACCTTGAACCTCAAGATTTGATCCATTTTTGTTTAGTTTAGGAATCCTTTAGCGGGCCTGCTCTTGAGCAATCAAGAGGAACGACTCAAGTGGGGACAACCTTGTCATCATTTTCCTTGGTGGCAAGTGATTCCAACTCACTATAATCTCAAGGCTATCAAGGACACCAAAAACCTTGATAGACATAACACTTATCTTCGTTTGATGTGAGTAGCTCATGGGATTACGACCATGGGGAAAACATTGAACAAGAATGCTTAAGGTACTCTTGAGGCCGCGAGGTCCTAGTCCTTTATGAGGAGCAAGAGGGGTGTTGTGAACGGAAATCCTTATTAAGAACCATTAGATAGAAGCCACCTTATTTTAGCCGCTTATCTTCTTAGTGCAAGGATTGATCCAAGTGGTTTACCCGGATCACCTTAAGATACTCACCATATGTGCCCCTTTGGTTGTGTTGTTTGACACTTCCATGACAAAGCCAATATCTCTTGTGGGCAACCACTTGGTGTGAGGCAAGGGGGCATCAAGTTGTGGGCTAAATTGTGAGTAATGAGCCTTGTCTTGTAGGTAGATATTGCTTGAAGTGTCTTCGATTGTGTGATACCAGTGTAAACATTCTCAACATACAAACAATCGGTAGCATTCATAGGGTGCTTTTTCAATTTTGATATCACAAGTGTTTATCTTGGCAAGGTTGCTTTTGCCCTTGTTTCAAGTGTTTGAAGACATGTTTGATCCCATACTGTTTGCAAACCTGTCTAATTGCTATTGAATTTGTGATAGAAATCAGACATTTTCACCCTCACATTCGGAAACTTGAAATTAGACCTTAAAAACTCAAAATTTTGCACAAATTGGTCAAGATCAACATCAGTATCACATTAGCTAAGGAGAAATATTGCATTAGAAGGTTGTTCTTGGTGAGAAAGATTATCTCTAGAATTGTTAGTCACATTCTTGGAGAATTTTAGTACTCTTATTGTCCAAATCACTTTCATTAATCTCAATTTCAATTATATTTTGGCCTAGCCCAACCTCCTGGTTCAAAAGTGCAAGGGTAGTCACCCTTTGATTTGAAGCACCTCTTTGACAGTGTTGGTAAAGCCCCTGCTTCTATCTTTTCATTTCTCTTTGGACAATAGAGAACTTTGATTATCCTAGTTTGGTGTTGACATTTTTTGAGGTCATCCTATTACCAGTCTTCCTTGGTCAGTCCAGATCTTAGATCCTAGGTGTTGTCATGTTGCTCAACATCTCAATGAACATTATGGTATCAATTGCACAAGATGGCTCTTAGTCTTCTTCTTTCTTCTCCATTTCCCATGCTCTTCTAAAGTCTTCTACTCCCATGGGAAATTCTTCTTCTTCTTCTTGATTCTTTTCCTCTTATTATCTAGTCTACTTTCTTCTATTCATCTCTTCTATTCATTTCTTCTATGTTTGAGTCCTCCTCTTCTAGAACCATGAATTTCAACTATCTTGTTAAGGAACCTCTCTTGAGAATAGATGATCTTGAACTCATTGCTCAATTTGAAGAGTATCTTTATTCCTCCAATAGTTCTTCTAAATATCTCATGGGTGACAAACTTATAGCAAAAATAAAAGAAAAGATGATTAAATCAGATGCCTTTGCTAGAATCATAGACATGATCATATCACAATCTTCTTCTTCCAAACATTCTTCATCATCTAAATCTTCTCATTCTTCATCTTCTAAGTCTTATCATGATTCCTCTAAACCCCATTCGAATTCTTCATCTTCCAAATCTTAGCATGACTCTTCTAAACATTATTCGCAATCTTCATTATCCAAGTATTCTTCTTCCACTAGGTCTTCACCTTCCCCTTCTTCACAATCTCATTCTTCTTCTACTTCTCCTAAGAGTCTTACTTCTCTTCAGAAGACATACCATAAAGAGCAACATGATAGTCCTTGTGATGTCTCTTCCATAAAGAGTGACACACCTACCTTTGATGACTATGATGACTATGATGACTATGATGATGGACAATGTAGCAATACTTATGGCAACTCTATTCCTAAGAGCCCTCCTCGTCGTGTGCTTAGGCTTACTAAAGGGTCATCCTATTGGATAGATTGTGATGGTGATCCATATGATTCTGATTTTGAGAGGAATTATGATATTTGTTGTGAACAATATGATACATCTACTTCTATTGAGGAAGAGAAAGCTTTCCGTGCTGATTACAAACGAAGATACTATGAGCATGTCTTGTCTAAAAACTCTCATGCTAAAAATAAAGATTACACTCTCCAGCAAGATCATGTTAATGCTGAACCTTTGTCTTGTGATGGTCCCCTTCCATCCACCACTTCCTCCAATACCCACACACTTCCTAAAGCTTCTGAGTCATCCAAATCTTTCACAAATCCTTCATCCAACAAAGATCCTAATGCTTTTCATGCAGTTCCCTATAGTTATCCTCAAGAGCTACCTCTTCAAGAAACTCAAGCTAACCTTCACTTGGCTGAAAATAATTTCAATAATGCTAAACCTAAAGAGCCTAAGCCTTTATGCACTACAATGCCTACTTCAGCTAGTCCTTCACTATCTATTCCAAAGTCTTTCATACAATTCCAACATGCTTCCTTGTCCATAGAAGTGGCTCCATGTCAAGAGGACTCTAAAAATGATAAAGAAAAGAATATAAATAAAGATCAAGATCAAGAACCCTCCATATCATCCAATTCTCTTCATGATGTATCTCCTCCATTGCATGGTTCTTTTGATCCTCTACGCTCTTCCGCATTCATTCCACCATCTCCTAAGCAAGATCAAGCTACTACTTACACCGTTGAGCTTATTGATAATCAAAATAACCTTACTACACTCACATTTTTCAAAGATGATACTTCCATTAAGGTTATTAAAAATGGTGTTGTTACTTCCAATGTTGAGCCTATTGAAAAGCAAGAAAAAAATGATGTGCTTATGCTATCCAAAGATCCTTGTCAAGATCAAAGTATTCCATCTTCTTGTTCTACCACTCCATGTTCACTTCCGCTTTCTACTCTTCCTAAGTCTTTGCAAGCTTTGAATGATCCTATCAAAGAAACTGCTCCTATTCAAGATGTTCATGATTTTATTGAAAATCCTAATGATCACTCTAAAGATGCTGATATCCTTGGTTGTGATATAGATGCTGATGAACTTATTGATTATCCTTTTGCATCTTCCACTTCCATCCTTGGACCTCCTCCACCAATACTAAGGGCTTCACATCTTCCTTCCATTTTGGGTCCTTATGTCCCTTCACTTTCCCCTCCTAATTCTCTTAATTCGTCATCCATTTTGGGTCCTTACGTCCCTCCATCTCCTATCTTTCCTCAAGATCAACATAGATGCATACCCTTGAATCATTTTCATCCATCCACCCATCTAAACCAGTCGTATCGTCCTTCTTCTTCCACAAGTCCCAAGTCTTTTGGAAGTAACTTGAATGGTCAATACAAGAAAAAGAAGCAACATAAGAATCCATCAAGAAAAGATCACCATGTCCCCTCTAATCGACATGGATATATAAAGTTAAAAGAGATATCTAAGAAGAAAATTACAAGACAAGTATGGGTTCCAAAATCCATTATTGAAGATATTCTCTCTAAATCATCAAAAATAAATGAAAAGCCTAAGGCTATATGGATTCCAAAGTCTCTCTTGAAAGAGTCTAATATTGAACAAAAAGTGAAGTTGACATTCAAGCTTCCAAAGGCTTCCACTTCATCTTTTTCCAAAAACATTCTTCCATTCCATGTGCCTAAACTGCAACCTCTGCTAAACATTTGCCATATTCCTTCTCGTATTCCTCCATTCACATTTGAGAATTATAACAAGTACACCAATCCACTCTTTGAGGAGTCAAATAGCAATAATGAACCAGAATATGGTTCACATTTGGACTAGAATATGGTTTACGTTTCCTTCATTTTTCCCATCACCCTTCAAGGTGTGTATTAATGTTGATCTTGCCTTCTTTCCAGCTATCCTTTTCACATTCCTTCCATTCATTATCCTTCTACCTTCTATCATTTTTCCTCATTTTCCTATTCCTTCTGCATCTTCCTTTCCCCTTCAGCATCTTTGAGCATATTATTTTGAATCCTTGGCATATCATGGTTTATCCTTTCAAGGAGCATTATCTAAAAGCTTGCCTTCTTCCAAAAAATTCAAAAAAAAGAAAATTCAAAAAAAAAAAAATAGAAAAAATGAAAAAAAAAATGAAAAAATGAAAAAAATTGAAAATGTGCCATGGTGAAAACCTGGAAACAGGCACCTTGGTAGCAAAAGTAAAGAGAAATAAATTCATCCTATGGTGAAAACCACTCCCTTGTGGCACCTTGGATAAGTACCATGATGAAAACCTAGAAATTAGGCATCATGCGTAGTTCTTCTACATGTTTCATCCATTCCATCTTCTCTCTTTGATCTTGACAATGTTGACCTATACATGAACATTTGGCTATTTTGTGAGCTATCTTACAATGATCTTGCTTTCACTCCTTTCATGTTTCGCCTTCATATTTTCCTTCATTCATTCTAGCCTTTCTCTATCCTTTTCCCCCTTGGTCTTGATCTAATAAAAAGAGTAAAATACGATGTTATGAAGTCTCTTGACATGTCTACTCCTTTGGACTGCATCCTTTCCTTCTTTTTCATTACGTTTTTTAGGCTTATCCTATGCTAGCCTTTCATTACTTGTCCAAATACGCTTTACATGACAATAATTTTTCCCTAGCTTGGGTACTTTTGAGGAGTTTGACCTTGAATATTTCTTCCCTCCATTTGCCTTCATTCTCCTTTCCTCCATCTCAGTCACCAGCTTGCTAATCCCTCTTGTTCCCCACCTTGCTAGACATTGGGAATACATGATGTGATCTTGCTTAAAGAGTTTGATGCCTATTTCTGTCTGGGGGCATCCTTTGTACATATCTTATTGATCCTGAAAAAATTTCAAAAAAATTGATATATGATGCTGAAAAAATCTTAAAAAGCATAAAAAGTCCTGAAAAAACACAAAAAAATCAAAATATTCAAAAAAAATAAAAAAAAATAGAAAAAGTGCCTTGGTGAAAACCTAGCAATAGGCGCCTTGGTAGCAAAAATACAAAAATGAAAAATGATTCCACGTGGTGAAAACCTAGAAACAGGCGCTACTTGAGGCCTTTGCACCCCTATTTGATAGCATGCATCCTCGACACTTAACCACTTTCCATCATGCCTTGACCTTATTTGGCCTAGTCTGGAATTGGTCTTTGTCTTTGTCTAGGGGGCATAACTGTTCGCATAGGTCCTTTTGGTGCGTTTGTCTCTTGGGGCATTTCACAACAGGTGTTTTTCAACACCACCCCAAACAGTGTTTTTCAACATTACCCTTGCGTCGAGTGTTTCTCAACACTTATCAGATGTCTTGCCTATAGTCTAAGTATAATGCGATAACACTCATGTGCAGATGTGATACTCAGAGTCTGACTCTATGACCAACACACACGCACTTAAACAATCAACTCGCTAGCGATATGATGACTTTATTCTTCTTTGTGTGCTGTCTATGAGGATTTCTTTTGATGAGTGATCTCTCCCTGAGAAGTTTTCGATGATGCATAGCTAGAAGACTGAGGGAATGAGAACATGTTTCCTTTCTTTATCTACTTGTGGGTATATTTTGTTGATCCTAACTGTCATGAGCATTTATGCTGGTCCTACTTGACACTATGGATTGACAAGGTATTATCCTTGACTGTTTTGCGAGTGCATGCTTTTAGCTATCCTGACTTTCATGTGTCCTGATACAAGCATAATCTCGCCATATCAAACTTAGGTAATCTTACTGCATTAGTCATCTTGACCTATATGTCTTTGATGCCTAGGTAAGATTTCCACATTTCTATCTGATAAAGATCATATTCATATCCACATAGTAATGCTAGTGTGCATTGTATGATCTTACGACGCTACCAATAACGCTCGATGATGATAATTAGATGTCTATAAGCGTTGTGACCTTGCAAGTCAATCACTTTCATAGTAGCTTGCATTTTTTAGGGTCATGTTAGTTTAATCTTGCATCTTGCACATGGAGAGAGCTCTCCTTCTCATCCTACATGGACCTGTTAGTCAACTGCGCTCACCTTCTCTTCTTCTTGATCATGTCTTTCGCTCCTTGTCTTTTTCATCTCGAACCTGTTCCTGTTCATCACAAGGGGTTAATCACATCATCATATCTATATCAAAACTATCATTTTCAAGAAACATAAGTCTACATCATACATATGAGAATTAAACATACAACTATGAGAGAGAACATACATAAGCACATACATAAGCATTTTGAGCAAAATGACAAGACAATATACATAAACTGATACATCCATCATAAGTGAGACAAATACACATGATATACCGAACATCCAGTAATCTCATAAATCAATAAATGTCATGATATACAATATGAGATCCCAAAATCTGGATCAAAAGTCTCAAAATATGTCCAAACAACCTAAGACCTAAGACTCGCTACCACCCTCGTGAGGAGCTCGTGGTGGTGGAGGAGGCATAGCTCTCCTATCAAAAGCCACGTCTGATACCCCTGCCCGTTGAGAGTATGATGGTGCTCTCTCACCCTCAGGGACGGCCTGCAGATATAATCCGTGATAATAAGCAGCCCTCGCTGACTCCCGTCGGAGCTCCAGTGCCTCGGTCTGTGCCATCGCCTCACGACGTGCTATCTCTGCTCTAAGATCAGCTATCTGCTGATCCCGCTCTGCCCTCAGATCCAGGAGCTGCTGATCTCTCACAGCTATGGTGGTCCACAGCTATATCTCTGCCTCCCGAGCCTGTATCTGGGCTCTCAGGTCCTCTCCCCCCGCAGGCTGCTCCTGCTGTACCTCTGCCTGCCGGCGAGCTGGTCTCGCCTCCTCCTCAGGAGTGGCTGATCTCTGTCCCCGTGACCGTTTCCGGCCACCTGATCCCGACCCCTCTCCTCTCTCCATCCTCCTCCCTCTCCCCCTCCCGCCATCCCCTCCATCTCCTCCCTCCTCTCCTCCGTCCCCTCCGTCTCCTCCGTCCCCTCCCTCTCCTCCCTCTCCTCCTAGCGCTGGCACCTGAGCATCTGGTACCGTAAATCGAGGGAATGGTACCCTCCGCCGCTCTGCTCTGTAGGCTCCATCAGCCCCTGCGTCTGCCACATCTGGGAAATACTCCCAGGGCTCGCTCCTGATACTCGCTGTCTCTGCGACAGCCTGCTGATAGTCCAGCATGGGTAGCCACCCATGTCCCTCCTCATCCCTGGCTCTGGCATAGGTAGTAGTCTCTGTCGAGACTCGCTGCTGCCTCCCGAACTGCCGCCACACCCGACTGATGCAAAACCTCTCTGTGATATCTGCATGTCGACCTACCAGTGGCCGACTGCATAGCATATAACTGAGCTCCTCATCTGCATCACTCCATCCCTCCACATCCCTGTATGGCCTCCATGTGAATGAGGCTATCTCATCCAGAATCCACCGATACTAGGTCACATCCCCTGAATGGGCATGTGATATAAACCCGATGTACCTGTAGATGAATGGGTACCTCCTCTCCCTCGGCTGAATCCTGGGACGCACTACAGCAATGTGCTCCCATGCCCACACCTGTGCCAGGATGGCACCGCACGCTCATGTCCGACCGTCCCTATAGACGATCTCATGCAGCTCATGATACATCTCTGCTAAGATCGCAGGCCCCCATGCCATCCGTCGAGGCCTGCCTACCAAGTCTACCAGTAGCCTGCCCCATCCGAGCGGGAATCCCTTCTGACTGCGATCAGTCATCAGGATCTGTGAAATGATAGATGCCACAATGCATGGCACCGGATAATCTCTGCCGAAGTCATCAAGCAGTCGCTCCCAGCTGACATGCCTGTCTAGGATGGTCACATCCTGAAACATCTCCTGAATCAATCGGCGCCCCTCAGTGACGTCCTGATCATAGTACACCTGTGACAAACACATAAATCATGTTAGTTTTCATCTCATGAAAACATTACATTTATGATTATATCTCAAAACATGATTATACTTACAGGCTCTCCGTGGCATGGAACTCGTAAGATCCTGTAGACGTCCTCCAAAGTGATCAACGCCTCTCTAGTAGGCAGATGGAAGGTGTTGTGCTCACTATGCCATCTCTCGGCAAGAGCAGTCAACAACCCATGGTCCGCTCGGATATATGGGTATCTCAGCAGATACCGGAATCCCATAGCCCTGATATCGGCATTGCCCGGATCATCCAGATCTCGGACACACCGTAATCCTGTCACCTTCGGCGCTCTGATGATGAGCGCCGGAAAAACCTCCTGCAAGCCAAAACCAAACCCGTTGTTAGTACATATCATGATGGATGTCCAAAAAACTCAGTATAAAACATCTTAAAAACGTAACATTGTCTAGACCCATGTCATTTTTGTTCAAAAAAAAATACATTAAAAATCAAAATTTTCAACTGGGCGATATTCTTTTTCAGAGAAGTATCGTGCGATACTTCTCCCTATAGTAGGGCGATAAACCTTATGTCGGGCGATACTTCGCCCACTATCGTGCGATCTTTCGCCCAGTATCGTGCGATACTTATGCCCAAAGCGCGCGATACTTTTGGGGCGCGCGAAGTATCGCGCGATACTTCTTCCCAAAGCGCGCGATACTTCTAAAGTATCGCGCGATATTTCGCACAACAAAAAATTTTGAAATTTAAAATTTGAAAAAAACGTGCTAAAAAAGCTATTAAATGCTAGAAATGATCAAAAAGCTCGAGTTTTTCAAAAACATACCGGGGCAGGATAGTGTGGTGGCCGGTTATGCAACCGGGCGCGCTCGAATCGATGCCTGTGGACGGGAACTCCTGCTTGCTGAGCCATTTTCTCTCTCTAAAGCTCTAAAATTCTCAAATCACTAAAAGACAAATGATTTTTGAAAATGACATTTTGACCCTTTTTATAGCATTTTGACTTTTTGACCTAATTTTCAAAACACCTCGAAATTGCGCGAAAATTGCACCCCTAGCTAATTTCGACGTCCTGGATCCATTTTCGGACTCGAAATCGAAATCCGAGGTCATCTTCATAGTCAAAATCGCATTTCAAATTCTTTCCCCCCCTTCTGCGCAGTTGATTGACCTTTTGAGGCATAATTTGATTTTCGGTGGAATTTCTTCCTTCCATGTCTCTCAAATTTTCTAGTCTTTCATCCACTCTATTTCTAGTCTTCTGTCTCTTTTCTTCTAGCTCATCGCTGGGGCATGTTTCATTGCCTAATGGTTATCCTGTTATCATTTACATTCGATTGTGATTTCCTTCTGATTTGATCAACCTTATCAATTTTCTGTCTCTCCTCTACTTGATTTTGATTACGATTCCGAGGGGGCAGTATTTGTGGGATTCTCATCCCTGATTTCCTTGATTTTCCTGATTCAGACATCTTTTGTGAGCTTTTGCTCAAAACTTGAGATTCTTATCTCCCAATTTTAGACATTGATTATTGCCTAGCAGCGACGGTGATAGTTTTGTCTAAAGCTTGATTTGCACCTAGCAGCGACGGTGTTGGTCTAAGCTATTGTTCATGTTTTGTCCGGATGTGATCCCGAATCGACCTCATATCTGAGTTGTTTTGTGATCCCAAATCGATCTCACATTTCAATTCTTCTTTGACTGCATGTGTTCCCAAATCGATCACACATTAGTCAAAGAGGGGCAAATGTATGCACCCTAAAATGGTCGCCTAGACTTTGGGCCCCATTTATTTGATTTATCAATCCTGAATCATTTTGATCATTAATCAATATTTTCAACAATATCAATCTCTTGATCAAATCCTAATTTCGATCATATATTGGATTTTTATCCTATGGGCTAATCATTTATCCTAAGTCTTCATTTGATTAAAAGGAATATTTCCTCCCCTTTTAATTAAATAAAAAGCCCCCACTTTCCTCTTATCCTAAGTTGCACAAATAAAGTATTATTCATATTTTATAAAAAGGGAAAAAGCACTTTTTGTCTCACATGAGGCTCAAAAGTCAACACTCCACTCCCATTGGAGGGTACTTGTGCACATGGATTGCTCCTCTTTCAAGCTCCACCGCCGATTAAGACTTTTTGCCTCTTAATCTCCATGGTCCATTTCTCCTCATTTCTTATAAAAGGAGAGCTCTCTCCTCCATTTGCATATAGATAGATACCCACATTTTATGCTATTGTTATGCTGCAGGTTTTGGAGCTCTCTTTGAAGACACTCAAGCTTTGAAGACCTTGTTGTTGCATTTCATTTAGTTTGCTTTCATAGTTGCATAATCATGGCATTCTTAGTGTAGATTTCCTTTTATGCAATCTCACATAGTCTAAATAGGGAGGATTTGTAATCCATTGCTATTTCCTTTCATAGTTTAGTTTGCACTTTCCTTTCATAGATTAGATTTCTTTTCAAGCATTGCATTGTTATCATTTAGCTTAGATTTGCATTCTCATATAGTTTGCATTGCATTTCCATTTAGATTCTTGGGGATATTGGCATTGTTGCCCTTGTCTTCACTTGAATCTCTCATTGTGTGGTTGACTAGCAAGGTCACTTTCTTGTAGCTCTAGCTGAGAGCAAAACTCATAGTCCCTTGCAACTCCATGCATAGAGAGCTATGAGCCGCTTTGTGAGGCCTCACTCTTGAGTAACCTTGCATGTAATGGTTCATAGAAGTGCATATTTTAGTGTGTACAGTAATCACTGGATAATAATAATATTTGACTTGCTATTGGTGGACGTAGCCCAGGGATTGGGTGAACCACGTTAAATCTGTGTGCCATTGTGTTCTATTCTGTGTGGTTTATTATTTTTTGATATTAGTTATATTTGCACATAATTGTTATTTCTGCCTTGTTAATCCTAACAGAACAGAGTAAGGTCTTTGCATATTCGACAAGCCTTCATTCTAAATCCCAATCTAGTAGAGACGAAAAATGCTTGATTGGTGTGGCCAACATGAAAAATTCATTTTTTGACTACCTAGACCAGCTCGTAGATTCATCCGGGTCTCATCTTGATAAGATACCCGATCTTCAACAACTTGGCGGAAGTATATACAAGACTATGGAAAAGATGGAGATTCTAAAGGATGCAGAAAAACACATGGAAAAATATCATTCCTACTGGCTTGTAAGATTCAAAAACATCTACATCCCAGATTCTAAGAAGATGATTCTAATTCTTGCAGCTACCAAAGCCCATAATGCTAAGTTGGAGAAGGCAAAAAAGCCAGCAAAGAGAAAATAGTTTCCCCTTCCCCTTCTCTTTTTGGTACACATTGTATGAGTGGTAGATGTCCACTTGTCATTTACCAATGCTGTGGAATATGAATTGGTTCAGTTGATTTTGTAATGGCTTAATTCTTGAAGCCTATATGTAATACTCTAAAAATCAATGAAAAGGTCGGCTAAATTTTTGGTGTGGAATACATTTTGTTGTGGATTCAATTGTGAATGTATTTGGTACCATTCATTTACTGTTCCATGCATTTGTAGGTTTGATGTTAACTTTCCTTAAACTGGGTTGAAATTAGTAAATAGACAGAGTTTTGTTTCTTCTTTTAATGCAGCTAATAGATAGTGATTCGAGTATTGCTTGAAGGTTGGGAGAGCTCATGTATGTCCCTTTAGACTAAATTCATTCATATTGTATTACTACATTTCATTCATTCAATTAGAGTTCATTAATGCATTACCATTGGTGTGGATTTATAACCATTGTGAAGTCACGGAGTTGGTTAAGGTTTAGAATAAATCTCTTGGCCTGAATAATTTCTCATTGAGGGCTAGTCTGGTTGCCTCTCCCATTATTTGGTTAAGAACATACCCCTTTTAGGATTTAGAGACAAAAAAAATTCATTGCATAATCTTCACATAAGGGAGCTATACCTATTAAAATTTAGAGGGAAGTCAGTTAATTGAGTAACAACTTTCCAACTATTTATAGTCACATTGTCTCTTAAAAGATTTTCGGGCAAACAAAGAGTTAAATCTAAGGACAATCTATTTACCAATAGATTTTTGGTGACTCTACTGGGGAGAGAAATAGTCACTAGAATTGTATTTTTTCCATGAGAAAAAATGGTGTTACCTCATGAGAACATGTTCTTGGTGCTTCAACCCGACCTCAACTTTCAAGATGATCAAGAAGACATAGTTTCATCCTTGAACACTTTTACCTGGAGACACAGAATCAGCGCAAAACATTATAGGAACACAAGTTAGGTGCTCGAACAAGAAGAAGCAAGAGCTAAAGCACTTGAAAGAGCAATTCAGAGGAGAAACCAACATGGGGTAGAACACAGAGCCAGATAGCACAACTAGTTTGAAGCTCTGGATCAAAGAAGATTTCTTAGAAGTACCAAGGGGAAAGGTGGAAAAGACCCTACATTTGATAGACTCGCAGAGCTTAGCTTTCCCATAATAGACTTCCTCATTAGAAAGGTGATAAAAGGAGTTGGAGTAGACCACCCTCACCCCCAAAGACATAATCTTCATTGCCTATAGCTTGTCAGGTGTTAACCTTGCATGGAGTAGTTGCTCCTCCTATTATTAATTTTCCACAACATCCTGCACATACAATCATGGCCGCTCCATGGGCTACTGCAAATGGTCCGTTACAATTCATAGTATACCACCCACTCCCTTCAGGGTCTAGAAAGAACTTCCCTAAGTTCTTAGGATATGGGAAAGTGATTACAGATGAGCACATCAAAGCTTTCTTTGCAGAAACTCACATCCTTGGTATTGCACATGAAAATGTTGCTGTCAGACTTTTTGTTGAAACTCTAGTTAAAACAATAGCAAATTGGTTTTATCACCTGGATGATGCTTCAATTACGAGTTGGGCTACTATGAGATCAGCGTTTGAAGCTAGATTTAAGATGGCCAAAGATGAACATCCCTTGTTGGTGCAATTGACTTCCATTAAAAATCAAGCTTTTGTAAGTATGACGGTATTCATCGCAAAATTCAACAAGATTTCTAATAGAATTCCCATAGCTGACAGACCCACCCTTGCAAATTTGAAGATATTCTTTATGGGTGCCATGCCACCTGACATAAACTATGATTTAAGGTGAGCTCAGCCTACAGATTTAGATGTTGCCTAGAGAATAGCAATTGAGTTGGAAGATGACATGATCTCTGCCGGTAGGTGGAAAAGAGAGATACAAACAGGTGCTAGTTCGATTGGTTCTTAATCAACTAATGAAATGATGTAGAAAATGTCTAATGAAATCATCGCTCTGAAAAGGTAACTCCCTAAATTCAATAGTTCATATCAAAGGCTGTTTCAAGATCAGAATAGTAGGAGTAATGATGGAAGGGCATTACAATTACCTGTTCCACAACAAAGGCTTGCAATTGAGGCTCCCCCTAAGAAAGGAAATATGTGAGTATTTCATTTAATGACAGACCATAATGGTGAGAGTTTCCCTAAGATAGCTCACATGATGCAGTTGTTATCTACCAATGAGTTGGACACTACAACATCAAACAATGAACTAGATTCATGCTCACATAGTGACTCCATAAATCTTTTTTTTGAGTATAAATATGATTCAGAAGAGCAAAGAGAGTGCTACACTACTATAGATGGCACCACCTGCATAGTCCTAACTTGAAACCAAAAAGATAAAAATCTTGTTGTCATCTCATCAACTAGAACTAATGAAGTGTCCACTTTAGGTACAAAAGAGAGCAGTCAAGAAATGAAAATGTCATAGCTAGGTAAGGAAAATGACTCCTTTGATTTCATTTAGTTCTCTAAAAATTCCAAGATCTAGATTTCTCCCATAGATTATTTAAGGTCGAACCCCACTGAATTGAAAAGGTTCATAGATTACTTGAAAGGGGATAGTACTAAGTTGAATAATAATGTCACTTCTTCCAATGAATATGATTCCTCACTAGCAAAACTATTCAAAGAAAGGGAAACCACTGTGCTAGCTACCTACCCAGGACAAAAGCCCAAACCTTTTTATGTCTCCTTATATATCAATGGTTGTAAACTTAGCAACTGTATCATAGATTGAGGAGCCTTTTATAATGTGATGCCTTCCCCTGTAGCCAAAGCATTAGGCCTCACCATGACAAAAGTCCATGGTAGGTGTTATTCCATGGATGCCAAGCAAGTCTCGTTGCTCGACCAAATCAAAGATGCTCAAGTAGCCATGGTGGCTTATCCTAAAAAGAAGATGTTGCTAACAATCCTTGTTGTGGATATACTAGCAAGTTATGGGTTGTTGCTTAGTAGGAGTTTTTGCAGAGACATGGGTGAAGAAATTAAGTTGGATTAGTCCTAGGTAGTAATTCCTATGGGAAATAAGAAGGTTAAATTAGAACCTAAGGAGAAGTCTAAGTTTACAGTGTTGAAATCAGACAACCCAAAAGCTCAAATTCTGTATCAAGAATTAGAGTTTGGAAATTACATGATGTTTACCTAGGGCATTGATGATGAATCTAGAAGTAAACAAGAAGTGGAGGTTTTTGAGAAAGAAAAGATTCTGGAAGTCTGGACGTTAGAATTCAATGGTAGTTGTTCTTCTTCTAGGTCTGGGGCTGAGGTAGTACTAATCCCACCTTCAGGTGAACCCAAACCCCTATCTTTCAAACTAGAATTCACAAACACTAACAACATAGTTGAGTATGAGGCATTGTTACTCGAAATAATTACTGCAAAAGAAAAGGGTGCAAGAGTCCTAAGAGCTTGAGGTGATGCCGAGCTGATTGTGTGCCAAATCAAAAGCCAATAATCTATCAAAAATAAAAAGTTGAAGAGCTACAGGAATAGGGTATGGGACAAGATTGAAGAATTAGATGCCTTTGCAATCGAATATGTCCCTAGGGAGTTGAATTTTGAAGCAAATTCACCAGCAGTATCTACTTCTTTACTATTACCTCATCCAGAGTTTAAAGACAAGAAATATGAGGTAGAATTAATATACAGGCCTTTGGTACCTCATAATGTTGATGATTGGCAAGTATTCGATGATGATAAAAGTCTGCAACTTTTCTTTGAAGGGAATGATAGCCCTCCTAAAGAAAAGATGAATGATTCTTTGCAAGATCATCCCAAGAAAACAAAGAAGGATGAACCAAGAGTGACTCAATTACAAGGTAATGTCATTCCCCCATATTTTGTATCATTAGAAAAGTTGTTCAATCATCATGACACTTATATTAAGAAAAAGTGAATAGAGAAAGGCTTAACAATTGGAGAATATGAAGGGATGGACATTAGGAATGAGTCAAATCCTAGAATGATTAATATTGGGAAGTGTTGTACACTCAAAGAGAGGACAGAAGCTAGAAGGATTTGTCTAGAATATCAAGATGTCTTCACTTGGAGTTATGAAGACCTAAAAAGCTTTATGGGAGGAAAATTCAAGCATCAAATTGCCCTAAAACTTGATGCTGCCCCATTTAGATAGAAATAGAGAAATTACAATCCAAAAGTGGTAGATGCCATCTTCAGAGAAGTTGATAAAATGCTCAAAGCTAGGATTATCTACTTGATCCATCATTCCACATGGATAGAAAATATCATTCCTGTGAGGAAGAAAAGCGGGGAGATAAGGATATATGTGGATTTTAGAAATTTAAATCAAGCATCTTTGAAGGATAACTATGCACTCCCCAATATGGATCATTTGTTGCAGACACTTGCAGGAGCCAAAATGATGTCCATGCTTGACAACTTTTTTAGGTACAACCAAGTCAAAGTAGAAGAGAAGGATTAGCATAAGATAGCATTCACCACCCCCTGGGGCATGTTTGCATATCATAGGATGCTGTTTGGTCTTATCAATGCTGGTGCCACATTCCAAAGAGGTATGGATTTTTCCTTTGTTGATATGAAGGATAAGATTATTGTCATATACCTAGATGACTTAATTGTATTCTCTAAGAAAAGGAATGATCATATCAAAGACTTAGAGAGAGTTCTGCAAAGGTGTAGAGAGCATGGGATTTCTTTAAATCCTAAGAAGTCAGTTTTATGTGTTACTGAAGGAAAAATCCTAGGTCATATTTTATCATAGGAAGGTATTAGGATTGATCTAGAATGAGTCAAATCCATTCAAAGGTTGAGCTTGCCTGTAAGTAAGACTGGAGTGAAATCCTTCTTTGGTCAAGTGAATTTCCTCAGAAGATTTGTTCCTGACTTTTCAGAAATCACCAAATGTATTGTGGACATGATGAAGGGTAATCAAAATTTCAAGTGGAATGACCCTAGTAAAAGAGCCTTCCAAAATATCAAAGATACTATAGCTGGTGCCCCTATCTTATGCCACCCAGACTATAAGAAAGATTTTATGATTTATTGTTATGCATTTGAACACACATTGTCAGCTATTCTTATGCAAGAAAATGGAGAAGGTGTTCAGGCTCCTATTGCCTTTATGAGCATGCCATTGAAAGATCATGAGCTGAAGTATTCTCCCACTGAAAAGCATGCTTTCTCAGTGGTGAAAAATTTAAAGAATTTTAGATTTTATATCTTACATTCTCGCTCAATTGTGTGTGTTCCCGATATTGTTGTAAAGAGCATATTGACCCAACAAGACGTGGGATGCCATAACAGAGGACCTTGGGTAGCCAAAATGTAGGAATATGATATAGAGATCAAGCCTACCAAGCTAGTGTGAGGCAATGCACTATGTAAAGCTATGGTTGATAGTTGAGAAGATAACCAACCTGAAGTAGAACAGTTAGTTCTAGCAGTGAGTCTGCAAGACCCATGGTTTCAAGACATCATATATTTCCTAACCTATGGTGAATGCTCGGATGGATTGATAGCTAAACAAAGGAGAGATCTGAGGTTGAAAGTAGCTAAGTATGTCATCTGGGAGGGTACATTATATAAAAGGTCCGTAGATGGAACCTTTCTTAGGTGTGTTGATAAACAACAATAGGAGAGATTGTTAAGAACATTCCATGATGAAGCTTGTGGTGGGCACTTCTCATCCTCTATAACCACATTCAAAATTTTGAGGCAATGCTATTATTGGATGGGGAAGTTCAAAGATGCATATCACTAGGTGGCCAAATGTGAAAACTGTAAGATGTTTACAAGTTGACCTCAACTAGCAGCCCTCCCTCTCAAACCAGTGATAATTGAAGGTCCTTTCCAGCAATGGGGTCTTGATTTCATCAAACCTATTAATCCTACATCAAGTGCTAGTCATACTTATATAATTATTGCAACTGATTATTTCACAAAGTGGGTGGAAGCAAAGGCCACTAAGAGAACTACCTCTGAAGTAGTGTGTGAATTCATCAAGGAGAACATCATGGTAAGATTTGGTGTGCCGGTCAAGCTAGTTATAGATGTTGCAACCTACTTTCTTCAGCAAAGATTACTAATCTCTATTTTGAGTATGGCATAACTACTAGCCATTCATCTGACTACTTCCCGCAAGGGAATGGGCAAGCTGAGTCAAGTAATAAGAACCTAGTGAACATAGTGAGAAAGCTAGTATTAGACAATCAAAGCACTTGGCATAAGAAAATTCATGAGGCACTCTGGGCTGACAGAGTTACTCCAAAAAGGGCAATTGGTATTTCACCATTTGAACTGGTGTATGGAGTTGAAGCTAGCCTTCCTTTGCCTTTGGAATTGGCTACTAGCAAGTTAAGGATGGTGATAGAAGACGACGTTTATAAAGATGGGTTGGAAAAGTGAATTCTATATCTGAATAAACTTGAAGAAGAACAAGAAAATATTGTTGATCACATCACAGAGCATCAAATGTGGGTAAAGAATCTCTTTGATAAGAAAACCAGACCAAGAAAGTTCATTATTGGAGATTCAGTTCTGCTATGGGATAAATGGAGAGCACCAAAGGGAATGCATGGAAAATTTGAGATGTTGTGGAAAGGACCATTCATCATTCATCAAGCTTTTGGGAGGAATTCCTTCAAGCTAGCATATCCAAATGGTGAAGTGCTACTCTTGACCTATAATGGTCAGGATCTAAAATTATATCAAGTTGTGAATTGAAAGCAAGTAATCCCTGTGCTGTATAATAGTTATGTTTAGTTCCTGTTTCTATTTTCCGTAGTCTAGGTTCTTTCATTTTGTTTTTCCTTTCATGTGTTTCCTTCCTTTTCTTTTGTTTTGTTGTGAGCCACTTTTTTAATGAATTATGTGAAACCAGAGATTTGGATTCCTTGTTTGAATATTGACATATCCAAGTCCCCAGACAGAGCCAGTTGTTGCCCCACTTTTGTTCTTCACCCTAGGAAAGAAAAGTGGATACCTTGTGTTAGATCGAGTCTTGAATTTTGAGGTATTGTAAAATTCGAGTCTAACTCTAGTTTTTCCCTAGGGTAGGTAGTCTTTATCAAATTTCCCCCTTTTTCCCTTTTTCTAGTTTCAAGCTGGGATGGTTTTAACTTCATCTTGGGAATGGGTAAGTTATAGTTCCTAATTTGATAAAGACTTCATTCCTCTAGCTCCACTGAAGACATTCATATGAAAAGAAGTCTCAAAGTTACTTCTCCCCCCTTTGTCGGGAAACTGACAATCACCTTCTCCTTGGCAGGTTTCAACCCATGAAGGTAATTTTTCATGAAAGAAAACATGGAGATCATCCAACACATATAAATGCTTTTGGTTTGAAGTTCAATGTTTGAGAATGGGTCGGGTCCAAAAAAATCACTTGGCGGAGAAACAATGATGAGCTTTCCCATTTGCGGAGTTCCCTCCTACAGAAGTTATTTTCTGAAGAACAGTGGTAAGTGTATCAGGAACTCTCGAAGGACAAACACCACAGTCAAGAAAGTAATTTCCCCCTTGTAGTGGAAAAATTATCCTCATTGGTGAGATAATAAATAAGAGTCCACTTTCAGAAAATTGGCTATTAACTCTTCCCGTATCAGAGAATCACCAGAGAGGGTCAATTTTCAAAAACCAGTAGCTTGTGAAGAAATGAATGATCTAGTATGATGAAGATGCTTCACCTTGAAAGTCTAAAAGAATTAATAAAAGGATGGGCCAATTATAGGATTTCAGAGAATCACTCCTCTAGCCTCTTCACCATCGGGTTTTCACCTCCGTAGTGAGATTCTCGACAAAGGTAGTGTGGGAAGTGGAAAAGTAAAAATCTACTGTGTAGATTAAGTTACCATTACAATTCTTACAAATGGGTAAAAGTGATTCCTTAAAACCATTAATAAAGTGCATTTAATTCAAATCTTAACGTTAGAACTTTAATGGGTATTTTTGAAAATCTATCACTCGTGTGGCGCGAGATATGGAAAGTAATGGTAAGAAGGCAAGCTGTTTATAAGAGATCAAAAAAATCAAGCAAAAATCATTGTTCATTCAATTACACTCTTGATTCCCACATCCTTTTCAGATCATTTCATAGCATCCATTGAAGCTTTAAACAGTAAGTCAAAATCATTAATCTGAAGCTATGGCCACCAGATTCATGGGTTTTGATGGATTGAATGGGATCACATCAGAGTGGCAAAATTTGACTGATACGTCTCTAAGGTTCTATGATTTGGATAATCTACATAGGAGACTAAATGAGGAGAACATTCATCCCATGACACAAAAACTCAGAAGGAGTGGCCTGGTTGAGGCCAACGGGTTTCCTGTAACAGTTCAAGCCCGCAATCTTATCTGAGAATGTATAGCTAGGTTCAATCTAGATACAAAGAAAATCCTTCTTTCAGATGATACAGTACTCCTCTCCATTAATAGGGAGTCGGTGTAGAACAATGTTTGTATCCTAGAGCGTGCGGAATTCTCAAACATGAACTTCCCACTTGCAGCATCAGAATACAATGAGAAGATGAGATGGAGGAAAGAGATCATGGACTCATGGTTCAAGAAGGCTAGAAGCATGAAAGGAAAAGTGTCGAAGACACTTTTTAGGAAAGATTTGAAGGCCGAAATCATTGATGTCCTAGTACTTCTTCACAGGATTAAAGGTGAAAGTGATGCCCTGGACATCATAGAACATTACTTCTTCTTGGTCCAGGTAATTTTTACCGAGCATCATTATATAGATTGGGCTCAAGTGGTAAGTGAAAATATGTCCAATGCCCTGAATCTCACCAGATATTAGAAAATTTTCTATATGTCTTCTTGTTTGATATATGTGTTAGCTACATTGCAAGTATGGCCAGGTCTCCCTAGGCTAGAAGAATATGAAGATGATGTAAGAATTTATAATTTCTTCCCCCATTTGAGATTGCAAAATAGCTACTCTAAGTACATTAAAGTTAATGAATCATTAACAATGAGACAGTGCAGAGAGTTGCAAGGATTTCCATAGGGGAGATTTTTGCCAGAGGCTATGGAATTCATAACTCAATTTGGGAGTTTCTTTATTCAATTTGCAAGTTTCTTATACCTTTGTCTTGCAGGTTTTGATGATTTTCCAATGAAGCTACCAAGGTACTCGAATGATATGGTCATGCTAGTGGAAGTGATTTGTCAGATGTTGTAAGTGAACTTGATCAGTGTAGGCATTAAGAAGAAAGGCTACAAGTTCCCTATTACCATTGGAGCCTATAGCTACACTAGATCGAATGCTAAGAATGTGATCAAGACCTTTGAGAGTAGATATAAGCTAGAGAAGTATGAGGTGCTGAGACCATAGTTTGATCTAGTAGGCTACACCAAAGATCACCTTCAGATGGGCTTTGTAGTCAGGCATATTCCTGAACTTGAGGATTATTGGGCTAACTGCAAAGATGAGTTAGAAAGTTGAGAGAGGTTCTACTCCAGATTGACCATTGAACAAATCAAGTTGTTCAGAGTCAATATTGATGTTGAGGGCATCATTGATGATGGTGAACATATGTACACTGATACATATTGGGACTAGATTAAGCCATATCTTGTGAGCTCTGAGCCAATTCAAGGTCAAGCCATCAAAGATTTAGAGACCTTGACAACCAAGATCATCAAGAGAACTCACAATTGGGCCTAGTGTATGATGGGAAGAAAAAAGAGATCTGGAAAACCCACTCCACAACAAGATCCTACAGTTGAGCTGGTGAGTGCTCCTCCATCTTCCTCTTTGCCAACTTCAACTCTAGAAAAAGGTCTAGCTCAACTAGCGAGAGGAGATGATCAACCACTAGAAAAGGAAATTCCATTGGAGAAAACTTGTGGAATAGGGTGAGCTCCCAACATTATTTCAACTAAAGAGGCCAAAGTTGAAGAACCTGACAAGTCGACAGAAGAACCAGTTGTAGTTGTAGAACTAGAGTAGCAAGTCTAGGGAGAAACCATGGAACTAGCAGGTGATACTCCTGGCCAATAGGTCCCTCTCATTTTCAAGATTTTTGATGATAGTAGTAGTTTTGAATCTGAAGAAGGAGATGAACACTTGGGGTCTTTTCAAAAGGAGAAGAGTGTTTCCTCCTAGAAGGTGAATCCTTTCGCTTTCAAACCTAAAGCCTCTCCTCCTATTATAGGAAGTTGTTCGTAGAGGATTTACTCTCTGCATAAAATATCACAAGTGTGGAGTCATTGATTGATAACACCATAGATCGAAAGAGGAAGAGAGTGGAGCTAAGTACTCCTAGTGGTGAGATGCTTTCATAGGTAATGCAGTCAACCCCAGCCAAAAACAAGGTTAAGAAATCTAGGACACTGGCCACCCTTGGTCATGATCCTGATACAGGTCATTTGACTATGGAAGTAGCTAAGCCCTTAAAAGATGGAAAAATCAAAGATCTCACTACCTCAAATTTTTCACTCTAGTCTTTAGACATGGGGCTTGCTTGCCATGATACCAAGGTAGATTTATGGAAGTCCAGTAATGTCTTGATTGAGGAAGAGCTTGAGGAACTCAAATTCACCAAGACTCAACTCAAGGTGGAGATCAATGAGATGACTAACTTCATTAGATAGTTAGTCACCCCAGTGGCCAGTCTACCTAGTTCTTTGACAACATTTGATCCTACTATGGCTGAGAACCAAGCAATAATCACCAAATTACAAGAGGATCCACATTTCAAGCACATTGGTAGGAGATGGATAGAGTGACTCAAGTCCAAAGGCCTAGTAGCCATTAAACAACTAAGAAATGTTCTTCTGAAGTTGGAAACAAAAAAGGATTCAATCAGTGGGCATTTGAAAATACTCACGGCAAAGAGACTGAGATGTGAAGAGTGTCTTGTGTTACTGCATTGGTTAGTCACTATGAAGACTAAAGATGCCATGAAAGCTGACATATTGTAGAAAGGAGATGAGCCTTTGATTGAGTGGCTCCAGGGCGTGGAATTCAAAATGGAAATGATAATCAAGGCAGAAGCTAAAATGGTCACCGACAAGAAGATTGCTAGAGAACAAAGTAAGGTATTTGCATATTTGACAAGCCTTCATTTTGAATCCCAATCTAGTAGAGACAGAAAAAGTCTAATTGGTGTGGCCAACATGCAGAAGTCATTTTTCAACTACCTGGACCAACTCGCAGATTCATTCGGGTCTCATCTTGATAAGATACTCGATATTCAACAACTTGGCACAAGTATATACAAGACTATGGAAAAGATTTAGATTCGAAAGGATGCAGTGAAATGCATGGAAAAAGATCATTCCCACTAGCTTGTAAGATTCAAAAACATCTACATCCCAGATTCTAAAAAGATGATTCTGATTCTTGTGGCTACCAAAGCCCATAAGGCTCAGTTGGAGAAGGCAAAAAAGCCAGCAAAGAGAAAATAGTTTCCCCTTCCCCTTATCTTTTTGGTACGCATTGTATGAGTGGTAGATGTCCACTTGTCATTTACCAACACTGTGGAATATGAATTGATTCAATTGATTTTGTAATGGCTTAATTATTGAAGCCTATATGTAATACTTTGAAAATCAATGAAAAGGTTGGCTAAATTTTTGGTGTGGAATACATTTTGTTGTGGAGTCAATTGTGAATGTATTTGCTACCATTCATTTACTATTCCATGCATTTGTAGGTTTGATGTTAACTTTCCTTAAACTAGGTTGAAATTAGTAAATAGACAGAGTTTTGTTTCTTCTTTTAATACAGCTAATCGATAGTGATCAGAGTATTGCTTGAAGGGTGGGAGAGTTCATGTATGTCCCTTTAGACTAAATTTTTCTGTATTGTTTTACTGCATTTCATTCATTCAAGTAGATTTCATTAATGCATTACCGTTAGTGTGGATTCATAAGCATTGTGAAGTCACAAAGTTGGTTAAGGTTTAGAATAAATCTCTTTCCCAGAATAGTTTCTCATTGAGGGCTAGTCTGGTTGCCTCTCCTGTTCTCTGGTTAAGAACATACCCCTTTTAGGATTTAGAGACAAACAAAATTTATTGCATAATCTTCACATAGGGGAGTTGTACCTGTTAAAATTTAGAGGGAAGTCAGTTAATTGAGTAACAACTTTCCAACTGTTCGTATTCACATTGTCTCTTAAAAGATTTTCGGGCAAACAAAGAGTTAAATCTAAGGTAGGACAATCTGTTTACCAATAGTCGCCAAGTTGCTAAATATTTTCTTAACCTTAGTTTGATCCTGAGATTAAATGTGGATCTTTGATCTTCATTACTGTCCATGGCTCCCACTGAATTGTTGAATATCTCATGGCTTAACTATTTTATCACGAGATTAAGGGAACATTGCAGTCATTTGATTGTTGAATTCTTTCTAACTAACTGCCAAGATTTAGATATTACGAGATAGATGCCCTAGTGAATCAATCACTAACTACAAATTCATGTGTCAGATATCACAACAATCGTTGATCAAGAATTGCATCTACGGTCCATGCTGAATCGCTATTTGTTTTGGGACTTAACCATTGGATCATGTGAGCATGCGAATACCTTTAGTCACCTAGTTGCTAAATGTTTTGTCACTAACAACCAAATTTACATGATTGAGAGAATTCCTTGTTCACTGAGTCACCCAAAAAATTAGTATAACTATCCAAAGTTTGGAGAATATGTGATTGAGAAGAAATCAACCTTTTATAAACTTGTCACTGAATCACCGAATACTTTACAAACTGCAACCTTTAAACTGAAATTTGATAGCAACTGTCGATCTTGGATTGCATCAATGGTCATCACTGAGTCACTCAATTTTTTGGAACTTCACCGTCAGATCAAGTGAATGGGCGATAACTATTGTACTGAGTCACTTGATGTTTATGGACAACTACTAAAAATCATGCAATTGGGTGAAGACACTATCATTGAATCGTTGAAAGAAATCACTAACTGAAAACTTAACCAGCGATCACATGAGCGAACAAAAAAAAATGAAAACTAAAGTATTGTCGCTTGTTCGTTGAATGTTTGAGGACCTAAAAAATTTATTATGAGATGCAGCGAACACTAGGTAAGATAAATGACCACGTGCATATGCGACCCTTTAAGTGCCTCAAAAAGTAACATGAAAATATAAAGATTTAGGGCAGACTTAGGGTATTTTTTAAAAATGAAAACCCTATAGAGGGAAAAAAGACTTAGGGAAAGGATATGTTGACATGTTTTCATCTAGTGCATTCGACACTCAAATTTTCAAAGGATAATTTCTTGAAAAGTCACATAGGAAAACAATACATATGTATAGTTTTGATGCTAGCAAGACTAAAAATGAGACTTCTCAAAAAAACCCTAAAAATCACTCCAACATATACTCCACATATGTACAAAAATATTTTACTAACTTACATCATCTTGAAGATATCAAAAAACAAATTCTTCAATGAATTAAAATCTTTGACCCAACCTTGTTTGATACTCTCCAAAATCTAAATCTGACCACAAAATAGGTAGGTGATAATATCTATAGGTTGAATATCAAATGGGGCACTAGATACCATGGTTCCTTAATATTCCTTCAATACATTAAAAAATTTCCCCAACTTAGGAGCATTGATATTTCTAAGTTCTCCAATCCTACTCACAAGTATATCCTTCTCATTCACTAGAATTTTGATGTTGTCAACCAAAGCTATGAATTGACCCTCTTGATTAGATACATAAATTGTTAAAGGATCAAATGAGTTTGATAAGTTTGATAACTACATTTAATATGCCTTTATTTGATTCTTAATGTCTTTAACGAGTATGTGCAGGATCATGGTATGCCAAACTAGGCCCTTCAGTGGAATTGAAAATTCAAAAAATCACATTGAGGCAAGTTGACATAAAATTTGAACAAGTTATAAATACTATATCAAAAATATGTAAGAAGAGAATATGTAGAAAATTGAATTTATTTTCTAAGATACTAGGCCTTTTTTGAAAAACAGTTATTCTATATGTTGAAATTTTTAAATTTTAATTTAGTAGTACAAAAATTTTAGGAAAAAAATAAGAAGTAGGTGTATGTCTGACCACCTTAAACACAATCAAATGATAATTTTTTTAAAAAGTTTTTAGATATAAGTAGTAGACTCATGTTTAGATGTGATACATATTTTTTTGTAATTTTTTTCCAAGTAAATAATTAATTATAATTTTTCTTCTACAACTTTTCCACAATACAAAAATCTCATGTCTGACCATGTTAACATAGTCTAAGCTTTATCAAATTAAAAAATAAAATTAATTTTTCTTGTAGTGGGAAAATCATAGAATGTGACACATATTTTTTATTTAAAAAATGTTATACAGATTGAAAGTTATAGCTATTTTTCAATAAGTCTATCAATCAGGACTAGAAAGATAACAAGTAGGTGTATGTCTGACCACATTAAACAAAATCAAATGATAATATTTTTTTATAAGATTCTAGGTAAAAGTAGTAGACTCATGTTTTGATGTGATGTATATGATTTTATATTTTTTCCCAAGTAAATAATTAATTATGATTTTTCCGCTACAAATTTTTCTGAATATAAAAACTCTCTTGTCTGACCATCTTAACGTAGTCTAAAATTTATCGAATTGAAAGAATTGTTTATTATTGTATTAGGTGAAGCATATAATGTGATGTATATATCAGATTTCAAAATTTTTAAATTGTTTAAAATTCATAGTTGTTTTTGAAAGAGTCTATCAATCATGACTTTTTCTTTTACATTGCCACTTTTTGGCATGCCATGATCTTGCACATACCCTAACACATTTAGGAAATGAAAGACAAGATTTATATGCATTGCCTCCTTCAGATAAAGCATCTTGAATCTATTAATATCAAATTCTTTCTTTACCTTAATCTTGGCTAACCTCTCAATTGATTCAAAATAAGTACTTACAAATTTTATAAGAAAACATCAACTAACTAGATGGATTAGAAGATGAATCCTTGACATAAGTCAACATGATTTTCTCCCAAACACCTAATGCAAGGTGCAAAATCTCATTATCCTCAATATGAGGCCTCAAAATTTCTTCTCTTTTCTTTTTCTTGACCAAATGAAGCAAACTTCATCTTTTGAATAGGAGATAATGTGTTCAAATAAATAGGTCCTTGTCTTATTTCCATATCATCCAAATCCATACTATATTTCTTAAGAAAAAACATTCACTATCTCTACAGTGTCTCTTGCTTTAGCCTTAACCTCAAACTCCATCACCTCAAGTAAATTCTCTGACTTCTCCTCTCATTTCATCTTATGCATAGGTTCTCCTATTATATCACCTTCTGGTGCAATAGGTTTCTTGACTTCAATTTTTTTTACCTCAATATGTATATCAGCTACAATTGGCTCAACATCTAGAATAGATGTGTCATGAGAATCATCTTGAACATATTCTCTAATAACTTCAAATCAATTCTCTAGTAGGATATTCATCATAATTTTCTCTATTTCTACCACAACTTCTCCATTTTTATCAATCTTAATTCTCTGAATCCTTTATTTTCTTATAAAATGCTCCTTGGCCTCCTTGAGTATCAACTTTGTTTCTTTAATGTCTATTTTCTGACATAATATTATCAAAGCTTATTTCTTTATACTATCATCTTTAACTATGACATTCACTCTTCTCATTTATAATAGATCAAATAGACTCTTTTTGGCATCTCAAACATGATTTATACAAGTTCCCTTTTGAATGTGTTTAGGTATGTAACACTCTAATTTCCTTTTCCCTTCTTCATCAAACTTCTCATAAAATTGCATTGGAGGTTTCAAATTGTCATGAACAATTATAGACTCTACTGCTTCACTAAAAGAGATATCAATAGAATCAAAATTAATTTTCAATTTCTTTACTAGCATCTCATCTTGTGATGGTTTGACCTTCGAAAATTTTGAATCTTTGGTTCCTTTTGACTCCAATTCTCTTACTACTTTATCTAACACTATGGCTTCTTCTTCATCTTTGGCTACAATGTATGGTCCAGTCAAGGACAGAGGAAATTCAAAGAGATCAATCCAATCCTTGTAGCATGAGTCACATGGTGGAAAAAATACTAAAAATACTTGAGAGAATGAAATATCATCCTTCTTATTATCATAGAATGAATTACAATGGATCTTCTACATGCAGTCATACATACTAGGCATACATGACTATTTAATGAACCTTTTTTAGGTTATCTTTTTCTACTATATATTCTATCCAAAAAGAGGTAAAGCTCTACTAGTGCTTATTGAATCTGTATTCTCTACAATAACCTAAGAGATATATTACAAGAGTTTATAAATCCTTTGCAAGCCTCAGAATAACTTACAAAAGATTACATTTCCCAATGAGAATAAAACATATTTCAAATATAGGACATGACCCAAATTTTAAGGATCTCCTTCCAATTAATGGAACATGAATCATAATCCCACAAGTAGGTCAACCAAAAACATAATAACATCATGAAATTCATCACTAAGTTTCACTGATTGGAAAATTCCTTCACAAGATCCAAAACCAAAAATTGTTTGTGAAATGCAAAGAACAGTTAAGTTCCACCAAGAATCTGTAGGATCTCATACATGAAGAAACCAAAATAAATTTGAACCTAGGTGAAGGATCAAAAAGAGTCTAGGAATATACTATAAGGTCTTCATCCACAAAAGGTCCAAATTGATTGATTGTTGAAAGAAACTCAGAGATGGAACTTAGCAGGAAAACACAAAACAAATAATTTTTGTTGATGCAAGATTGCCAAGAACCCAAGATGCTCCTGTATTAGACACCTCGGGTTATTTGAAAAGTAAGACTCTTAGTTTCTTGGGACTAATGGAAAGCCAACATGTTTAACCTCAGATTTATAAATCCATGAATAATCCTCCACAGTTTGTCTTTCCATTTGATAAGATAGTCTTTATACTGTCTACCCCTTGTACTTCTTCCAATTGTGTTATTCAAAATATCTATTAACTCATTTTTTCCTTCTTAGGATACTATTTGTCAAGATCTGATTTATCACTCTCATGAATTTTTAGGGATGGGAACACTAAGAGAGGGGGGGGGGGGGGGTGGGGTGAATCAGTGTTCACTATATTCAATCTTTTTACTTTACTCTTTAAACTTATCTTTAATGCTTAAGTACTAAAATGAACATTAACATAAACAAGAAACATGAACTCAACACATAACATGAATATGGTTATGAAGAAACCCAAATAGGTAAAAAACCTAGTGGGAATTGACACCCACTAATATTTTGCACTAGTGTATTGTGATCCTTATTAGAAGATCCTTAACCCTGTTAGGAGTTGTCTTTACATTTCTTTCAGTATAGTGACCTTGTCAAGGGTCAAACCTTGTTAGGAGTCTTTTATAATAACCCTATTAGGGGTGTGGACACACTTTCCTATGGCTCACTACTCAAGTGGTGAAGGCTACAACCTTGAGATCTCAGCTACACACTATATCTGTTGGATGAACTAGTGTTGTGACACTGCTTGTCAGATCAATTCCTATGATGTACTGATGCTTTGACCTCTTCAAAAGCTCTAATACATCTTATCAAATCTTTTCTTACTTCTTCTCTTCTTATCTCAACTCTATAACAACTTCCACACTTTATTACAAAGGCGCATCTTATATTTATATGCGCTACCAAAATAATTAACTAGGTCGGCCTATAATCGATTACATACAATGCTTCCAAGTGAATTGGCTCAAGTGTGTTTACAAAAAAAGTTAATTACATGTGTAAAACCTAATTACAATAGGCACATATCCTTTACAAAACAATATTATAGTCTCTAATCAAATTACCAACAGTTGGCTACATATATTGTTCTATTCTGGCATTCACTGGTTGTACCTCTTCAACTGTCTATATCTTTGTCATACGATCTTGTCTAATCATGCACTCTTAGACTTAGCATGAATATATACATACAAGCTTAAATTCAAGGGCACATACCACAACTCAGTCATACGGATGTGTACTGGTGCTCTGATCTACTAGTGCACTACTAACTTTCCAATTTTGTATACTTAGTCAAATTATGATCTTCTAATGATGTACGCTAACTCCAAAACACTATATGACTTTGTTTCCATAATGACAACACTATATCTAGTCATATATGATAGTATAGTCAACTTTCCAAAAATCTCCCCCTTTGTCATTGATGGCAACAAAGGAATATGGAAAAGTTACTAACTGTACACAGAAATCTTTATCATACTCTAACTTATATCTCCCTTATACTTGTTACCATACATCTTCTTTACATTACTCCCCCTTTGACATTAATGACAAAGGTCCTTCAAAAATTGTATCTCTACAAGTACTTACAATGTTAGGACATCCGGATATGCTATCTGTAGGTTTTGGATCTCTTGCTTCCAGAATGCAATAAGTGAATTAACAATCTATAGATGGGGGCGTAATGCACATTTTAGCTTCTCCATCTTCTCAAAGTATGTGGTAGGACCTTGATCATATGTCACCATGGTGGAATCAATCTCCTTGATGTTTTGATTTAGAATATCTAGAGAGGGTGCAAGAGCATTCCTGAGTTATGTCTTCCTTGCCCTTATCTTATACATCTCATTCTCATCTTTTTTAATCTTATCTATGTATCCTTGGTACACATTATTACACATGTTGACATCTATGGAGGGATCATTCATTGATTTCTTAACATTTTCTATCATTGCCTCTACCTCTTGGATCTTCTTGAAATGATCATTCGTCAGCTTATCCTGATCCATACAGTCAACAATAATATTTCTTCCTTTTGCTACAAATTCCTTCAAGGATGGTTGACCAATCTTAAGGGATCTTAGGTCAAGTGCAAAGTTTCTAACAAATTCATTTAGCATCTTCTTGATATACTTCTCTTCTGTAACTTGAGATGCAGACTCTTCCAAACTAGAAAAATTTGTCTTAAAGGTTGTAAGGATGTGGCTAACATCATCAACTGTATTGACCTTAGAAAATTTCTTGTCTGAAGGTAATAAAATGTTCAATATGTTAATTGATTCAACAAACAAGGGGTTCCTCATTACCTATTTTTATTTTTCTTTCTCCATGGCTAAGACACTGATCTTGATCAATTTTTCTTCTCCCCAAGAATCCAAACTATTAGTGTCTGGTGTCAATCTTGTCAACAATGATGCTAAAGGTAATGGAGTGATAGGAGTGCTATCCACCACTTCTTTCTTTACTCTTATTGTCATTTCAACATATGGCTTGTCTTTTGGTTCACTTGATTTTACCTCTTCTTCTCCTTTCTTTTCTTCTATTTTTTCTGTCTCTTCCTCTTCTTCTTTTTGTGTCTCTTTTTCTTCTTCTTTTTTTGTTTCTTTTTCTTCTTCTTTTTGTGTTTCTTTTTCTTCTTATTTTTCTATCTTCTTCTCTTCTTCTTCTTTAGCTTCTTGTTGTATCTTGGGGGAATTGTCACCGCATAGTGTTTCAACCTCTTGTGTGCTTACAAAGGCCTCTTCAAACTTGTCTAAGTCATTATCTGTGGCCACCATTGCAATCTCAACATTATCAATAATGATAGTGTTGTCCTTTTATGTCTCTATTATGGGCACAAAATTTTCTACCTCTGTATGTGTTATAATTGCAGGCGTTGAGTCCTGAGGACCTGTCAATGGTACATTAGTGGGCTTTGCATCTTTGACTTCCTTATAGGGCACTTGTGTTGAGGGTGCAGTGGGTGGATACATGTGTCTATTCAACAATACCTTCTCAAAAGATTGCTCTATTTCCTTTGCAACCAACTCAGTTCTTTTCCATGATATGTAGTGTTCTTGTCTTAGTCCGAAGGTGCAGTTTCACCAAATCTAACAACAAGGTTTTCTCTTCTAGAGAGAATACTGGGAGGGTTTCATCTAAAGTCTTTTCTCTTATCCTTTGATCCTCTTCAATAGCTTGTCACTTTAGGAATTCTAAGACATTCCACACATTTTCTAGAATCATTATCTTTAGTTCTAGGACTATCTTTTTAAACTTCAACATGTGTTTGATAATCATTCCATGAATTTTTTATTTGTTAATTTCACTATACTTCTCATAGAACTTTCCTACTTGATCTATCCTACCTTCATCAACAATCCTTGTACTCAACACACTAAGACTAGGTTTTAAACTTACTTCTATAGGTGCTTGAGTGTTCTTACTTCTTGTTGCTTACAAAGATGGATAACTAGTGCTGATTTCCTTCTTCCTCTTAGGTATTGCCTTATACTCTAGAGGAGTAGTAAGGTCAATTGTTTATGTGGGTGTAGGAGGGGAAACATCAGAGTTTTCCTCTTTATCCTTAGGATCTTTAGATTTCTCAATCTTGACCTTCTTTAAGTTGGGATCATCTTCCTTTTCTTCTACAGCTGATGCTCTCTCAATTCCCAAAGAAATGTTTTCTTGTCTTGCTTTGTCAAGGTCTACTTGAGTTACTCCATGAATTCTGAGGATCTCAGAAGTAACCTTAGCTACTTTTCTTTTAGTTTCTGCACTATTCAAAACAACATCAATTTCTCTTGTTTTCTCTTCATAAGTCCCCCATCTTGGTTCATTATGGTCCTTAGGGACTGATAGCAATACTTGTGCATATGCTTCTAGGACTTGTTCATCAACCTCATATCCAAGTGGATGGATCCACTTTGTTCTTGGTTCCACTACTTCCATACATGTTAGATCAGTCTCTACCATAAAGAAAATGCTATCTTTGTATTTCTCAACAATACTCTCAGGTATTCTGAACCTCATCTGCATTTTGGCCCTAAATGTCTTCAATTCTATTGTTATGTAATCCTTTAGTGTACTTTCAATAGATGCCTTAAAGGATGTCTATGGCATTGTAGGAATACTCTTGTCTAAAGATAAATCTGACACCTTTCCAAGTATGTGGAAGTACATGTATATGATCAAACACCCAAATATGAATATTTTAGTCTTGTCATGTTTAATGGCTTTGATATTGTCTATCAGTTGTGTGCACAAGATCTCACATAGATTAAAACCACCATTTTCTCTCACAAGTCTTATTGCTGCAATAATTGTGGCCGTTGACACACTATTCACCCATCTAGTGTGTTGAAATCTATACCCTAGTATCATAGACATAAATTTGATGTCTTTCTCCTCTATAGGCTCAATAGTCATTCCACGCCTATCACTTCTTGACTTGCATATTTTCTCAACAATTTTTCTCACATCCTTTCCTACTGGAAGAATGATGCCTTTCTTAGAGAGACCTATCATCTCATGAATTAGGTCTCTTGTAATCCTTACTAGAACTTCAACTATCTAGAATAGGTCATCATGAATTCTGCTAAAAAAAATTTGTATCCATTCAAACTCATAAAACTCATATGTCATAGCATATTAAATTATGGGATGGTTTCCTAAATATGAAAACTCATCAAGGAAAGTCTTATCTGGTTTCATCATGGTTTCAATGTGCACTCTAATTCTATCAAGACCTACTAGTTCCTTCTTACAATATATGTATGCACCGATATCTTCAATATGCATAACACCCATAGGGGTTCGGGAGAATGCTCCTTATAAATCATCTAGGGTAGATTTGAAAGGGTGCCTCTTGAAAATGTATCTCTTCTTCTCCACAATATCAAACACAATCGAAGTAGCCATAACTTACTTGTTTTGTCACTTCACTTGGGTTTCCAAGATCTTCTGAATTATCATGATGGCTTAGGCCTTTGGAAAATGACCAAATACACTTCTTTGCTAAGGACCAAAGCTCTGATACCAATTTTTAGGAATGGGAACACTGAGAGGGGGGGGGGGGTGAATCAGTGTTCAGTATATTCAATCTTTTTACTTTACTCTTTAAAATTATCTTTAATACTTAAGTACTAAAATGAACATTAACATAAATAAGAAACATGAACTCAACACATAAGACCAATATGGTTATGGGGAAACCCAAATAGGTAAAAACCCCAGTGGGAATTGACACCCACTAATATTATACACTAGTGTATTGTGATCCTTGTTAGAAGATCATTAACTTTGTTAGGAGTTGTCTTTACGTTTCTTTTAGTACAGTGACCTTGTCAAGGGTCAGACCCTATTAGGATTATTTTATAATAACTTTGTTAGGGGTGTGGACACACTATCTTATAGCTCGTTGCTCAAGTGGTGAAGGCTACAACCTTTAGATCTCAGATACACACTATATCTGTTGGATGAACTAGTGATGTGACACTGCTTGTCAGATCAGTTCCTATGATGCGCTGATGCTTTGACCTCTTCAAAAGCTCTAATACATCTAATCAACTCTTCACATAATTCTTCTCTACTTATCTCAACTCTATAAAAACTTCCGCACTTTATTACAAAGGTGCATCTTATATTTATATGCACTACCAAAACAATTAACTAGGTCAGCCTGTAACCAATTACATACAACGCTTCCAAATGAATTGGCTCAAGTGTGTTTACAAAAAAAGTTAATTACATGTCTAAAAGATAATTAAAATACACACATAGCCTTTACAAAACAATATTATAGTCACTAATCAAATTACCAACAATTAGTTGCATACACTATTTTGTTCTGGCATTCGCTAGTTGTACCTCTTCAACTGTCTATATCTTTTTCATACGATCTCATCTGATCATGTGCTATTAGACTTAGAATGAATATATACATACAAGCTTAACTTCAAGGGTGCATACCATAACTCAGCCATACACATGTTCACTGGTTCTCTGATCTACTGGTGCACTACTAAATGTCTAGTCTTCTATACTTAGCCAAATTATGATCTTTTGATGATGTGTGTTGACTCCAAAACACTATATGACTTTGTTTCCATAATGAAAACACTATATCTAGTCATATATGATAGTATAGTCAACTTGGCTATACTATCTACCCCTTTTACTTCTTCCAATTGTGTTATTCAAAATCTCTATGAACTCATTTTTTTTCTTCTTAGGATATTATTTGTCAAGATTTGGCTTATCACTCTCATGAATATTTGGTTCATGATACTTAAAAAAATCTACAATATTGAATATAGGTGAAACATCCATATCATCTGGCAACTCCACTTCATATTCATTCCCTGAATCAAATTTCCTCAAGATCTTATATCATCCAAACTTATTCATCTTTAGGTTGTTATATGTGCTAATAGGAAACCTTCCCTTATTTAGATATACCATTACCTCATCCCCTACTTGTAATTTATTATGTCTCCTCTTCCTATTTTCTTTCTCCTTATATGTTTGATTTACTAACTCTAAATTTTGTTTGACATGGTTATGTAAGCTACTCATGTGCTTTGAAAATTCTTCTTCTTCTGCACTCCTCTTGACTTCACAACTAATATACATAAAGTATTATACCCCTCCTTTAGGATTTAAATCAATAACTACCTCAAATGGTGTCTTCCATGTGCTCCTATTTATCAAAATTTTATATGCAAATTCTACATGTGCTAGAACTAAATCCCAATTTCCAGTCTTCCCTCCAACCAAACACCTCATTAAATTATCCAAACTCTTAATCACTACCTCTATTTTTCCATCTATATGTGGATGTAATATAGAACTAAACTTCAATTATGTCTTCATCTTCTTCCAAATTGTCATCTAGAAATAACCAACAAACTTACAATCTTTGTCCAAAACTATACTTTTGGGTAATCCGTGTAATCTCACAATCTCCTATCAAATTAAGTCATCTACATGTAGTACATATGCTATCCTCTTACAAGGTATGAAATGAGTCATCTTCAAAAATCTATCCACTATCACAAATATAAAATCATGACCTCTTGGTGTTTTTAGTAAACCAAGTACAAAATCCATGCTAATATCCTCCCAAGGTCTAGTTGGCACTATCAAAGGTGTATACAATCCAATATCCTAACTACTTCCATTAGCAACTTGAAAAAATTATGTACAACTTTGAACAAAATTCCTTACATCCTTATGAACCTGAGGAAAAAGGTAATTTTCACTTACTAAGTCCACTGTCTTTTCAATACCAAAGTCCTTAGCTAATCCCCAAGAATGCTTATCATTAACCATATTATCCCTCATAGAGCTTATGGGTATATAAAATTAAATTCCTTTGAAAAATATACCATCCTAGATGAAATAGTCCAACCATTTTCTTCATTCCACTACAATCAGTTCTCTCCAATCTTTCCAAGGTTCTAAGAAAACAATGTCATCCTCATACAAGGTCTTTAACTCATCAAATACAAAATATTTCAACTTTCATATCTATCAACAAGGTCCTTCTTCTACTCAAATAATTAGAAACTTTATTTTTTTTTACCACTCCTATGTTTTAACATAAATGTATAACTTGTTGGCAATTTGGCTGAAGTGAGTACATAGATGTTGTCATTATGGCAACATATGATCCGCATGAAGATCACACTGGTTAAAGAGCAAGTATAGCAGAGTGCATCACAAATTTTTCTAAGTGTAAGACAGTGTTTTCACCAGTGCACCAGGATACAGTTTTTGTTTGCGACATTGAGTGGAGTAAGTTTAGTGCTTGTGCACTTGAACATAGACTCTATGATTTCTATTGATCACCCATCTCAGAGTGAAAGTTAGTATGGAATGTATGGAATTAGTTATGATAGTTTTACCGAAGATAGTGTTAAGCCGACATGACAGTTTTGAAGACGGAATTGGTAAAGAGTTAAGGGATTATTTTGTTTATCAAAATAATGACTTCAAAATATAAAGGGATGAAATCCTCAATGTTAACTCTTGGATAAAGATATATGGAAGCTGATCATGTAAAGTTATCAGCCTTAATAACTTGTATATATGTAATTGTAAATTGTAAGAAGGAAGAAAGAATTTAATGAGATGATATGATGCGAATGTAAGAGTAGAAAAAAGACATTGATGCAAGCAGCATAAGGTTATGTACCTAAATCCATTTTTTTAATCAGTATACATTGTACATTACTTGTTTGGGCAGTGGGCTCATCTGGTAATTAGATTTTGTATTGACAACTCCTAACAGGGTCAACATCCTTAATAGGATACTCTTGATTAGTGGATCTTTGTAGGTACCATCCCCACTAGGGTTTTCTCTTGGCCAGGGTTTCCTCGAGAACATATGATGTGTTATGGGTTCTTTATTTCTATTGCTACGCATGTTGTTTAGCTTCTTATGTTATGTATATATAAAGATAATCTGTTATATCCATAATTGGGCAAAAGATAAAGTTTGTAGAATACTGATTCACCCCCCCCTCTCAGTATACCCTATTTCTAACAATTGGTATTAGAGCTTAGTTACTCAGAGAAGAACCATTCAAGGAAAGCCTATTAGCTTGAGTAAGATCTTTATGGATATGGATCAACTACAAAAGAATCTTGAAGAAGCTCTTGAATAGATTGATATGCTTAATGATGAAAGAAACACTCTGAAGAGGAAATATGATGATGCAAAGAACCTTATTGAGAAACTAAAAAATAAGGTAGAAGATCTAAAATCTGAAAAGGAATCCAAAGTTCTTATTGAAGATTGTGATGACAATTTAGAAAAAGAAAATGTGATCCTTAAGCATGAACTGAAGATAGCAAATTTGAAGCTTAGTTTGAAAGATGGAAATGACAAAAATGAAGCAAATCTGAGATTTGAGAATGAAAGGTTGAAGATTGAGAATGAAGAATTAAAATCTAAACTTGGAAAAGTAACATCTGAATTTGAGAAAGTCAATTTGCAGCATGCAGAACTTGAGAAATACAATACAATTGTGAAAGGTGAATTGACTCGATCCAAACAACAACTTGAAAGGCTATATTCAACTAGTGAGAAGATCGATGAACAAGTATCTTTTGGGAAACCATCCTATGATAAGATTGGACTTGGATTTAATATATTCAAGACAAATGATGAGAACAAAGAACCAGATCTAAAAGAATCTGAAAGCATAGATGAAAAGAAGTCAGATGAGATCAACAAATCTAAAGACACACCTAAAGAAGAAGAATCACCAAAGCAAGAGGAATCACCCAAAGGTATGCAAAGAGAATTCAAAGGTAGATGTTTTTCTTGTAATACTATTGGTCACATGAAGAGAGATTACACAGGTAAAAAATTTAAACCTCTTAATGGTTATTATTATAATTGTCATGGTTTTGGACATAGAGATATTGAATGTAGAAAACCTAAAGTTATTGAGAATAATTATGGTAGTCGAATGTTTAGGAATACTAAAGATGTAGATAAGAGACATACTGAAGATATGAATAGAAGAAATGGAGTAGTATGTTATAGATGGAACAAGGTTGGACACATTGCTAGAAACTGTAGATCACAAATCAATCAGCAAGGAACAAGATATGGGAACAATGGAATTGTTTGTCATATATGTAACAAGATTGGATGTACAACAAGGTTTTGCAGAATGAACAATGGATTTTTTCATCCTAACCCTAACCCTAGAAATCATGAAAGAAGAAATGAAGATGCAAATAACAAACAGAAAGGTTGCTATAGTAATGCAGATGAAGTGAAGTTTGTTAAAGGCATAGATCAAGGAGACATATTCAACATTGAAGGTAATTATAAATGGTAAGAATGAATCCTTACCTGACCTAACTCAAAGCACTTAATTTATGTAAATTGTAGTAGATTAGGAACTCAGAATTAGTGTAGAAGTAGATTTATGATGAATTAAGTCTTGCGTAGTTAATGCAAGGTAGTTTATGATGTACTAATGATATGGTTAAGAGCACAAAAGAAAATATTATGTTTTGATCGCAAGAAGTTTTAAGTTTTGCAGGTTAATAGAAATAACTTTTTGGAAAGAAGCGGAAAAAGAATTGAATGTGATGTCAGATCTAAGTGAGATTGAAGTAATAAAAGATTATGATCAGAGTTATTTGATCATCAAAGTGAATTAAAGTGTTTAAGAGAGAAAAGAATAGAGATTGGAAGCATTTTGCAATGATTTGGTGAAAGATTTGAGCATTGAATCTATGCAAGCCCTTAAATCATGAATTTGAGGAAACATAGAGCATTTGAGGAAGATAAAACTATCAGAGAGAACCTAGTAAGAAAGCTTTGTGAAGTAAGAGACAATGAACACTTAAAGTATATATTGAAGGCCTTAAGAACCCATTTGACAACCAAAAGGAGAACCATTTTGATTATGGGAGGTAGATATGAAGAAGTTAATTCTGATACAGAGTAGGCTATAATCAAGGTCATGGAAAAAATTGTTGGAGAGCCATCAGTTGCAGCAGAGAAAGCAGTTGAAGAAAAACAAGAGGATATTCCCTCTCCTTCAGCCATCAATATTGAAGATGAAACTATGAGTGTAGAAGGCACTAAGGTCACCTTGGATACTGATGACAATGTATTCAAGAACTTAGCAAACATTGTTGACAGTTTGGCTCTTGATGAACTAGATAGAACTGAAGAAGCAAAGTAGACTCAATCTATTAGTGAAGAACCTAAGGAGACTAAGATTCAAGCACCCATTCCTACCAAAGAAGACATCATTCTTACTCCTGAGACTAGAAAGAAGAAGGTAATTGGATCTTTGATTGAAGATTTAGGAAAGGAAGTTGATGATGATGATCAGTTGGAACTGATCACTTCCTTGAATAAAATCATTGGAAAGATCAAGAAAGTGAAGAACCTTGAAGGGAGTCTAAAGGATCTTACTGAGAAGTTATAAAGCATTGTAACTACACAAATCATAGAGGTAGACCCTTTGGAGAAAGTTAAAAAGGTAATGAGCACTTTTGATAATGAGTTCACTAACCTATTTGATATTGCAAAAGTGAGAGCTCAAGCATCTTATGAAGCTAAAATGCTTTTGAACATCAGTCAGAATATCAGGAATGATATTAGCAGTCTTGATATTTGTATCAAGAACTTGAGGAAGCATTTGGAGATAGGAAAATCATTGTATATACAGTGTACAAAACCAGAGATTTTGACAACAAAAGAGGAATAGAAGATCAAGTTGAAGGAAGCTGAGATTTAGAATGAATGTAACCTTCTTTCTAGACCTAATGTGAAGGTATGTGATGTTGAAAATAAAGTTCAGAAGCTTTATGATGAAATAAGAATATTGCAAGATGAGAGGAATAGAAAAATGAGGAGACTCACTCTTTTGAGAGAACACATTTCTATGAAGTTGAGCATCATTGAAGAGCAGTTAGAAGAATGTCTTACAACTAAGACATCCTTTTAGAAATTCAAATTTGAAAACCTCCAAGCATGTCAAATAGCAGCTTATGGACTGAGCACATTACTTAATGTGGTAGATTCCATCAAGAAATCATCAGAAAAGGAGATAGAAGCAATGAAAGCTAATTTTGTAGATTGTGTTACAAGCCTACTAGCTTTGCAATAAGAAAATGAAGGTATAATTTGTTTTGGGATACAATTTTGTAATCCTCCCTACCTTATTTTGTCATTGTTGTCAAAGGGGGAGAGATATTAGAGCAGAAAATTGATATATATGATAATGATTGATACTCTTAGGGGGAGTATTGTATTAGAGATTATATTTTGAGGATTTTTAAGGATAGTATACATATTCTATACTATGGCCACAATTTTGATACAATTTTGAGATTTTGACTTGTACACTTAGCCAATTTTCTCATATGTTGCCACTAATGACAAAGGGGGAGATTGTTGGAAATTTGGCTAAAGTGAGTACATAGATGTTGTCATTATGGAAACATATGATCCACATGAAGATCCCACAGGTTAAAGAGCAAGTATAGCAAAGCGCATCACAAATTTGTCTAAGTGTAAGACAGTGTTTTCACTAGTGCACCAGGATACAGTTTTTGTTTGCGATGTTGATTGGAGTAATTTCAATGCTTGTGCACTTGAACATAGACTCTATGATTTCTATTGATCACCCATCTCAGAGTGCAAGTTAGTATGGCATGTAAGGAATTAGTTATGACAGTTTTACCGAAGACAGTGTTAAGCAGATAGGATAGTTTTGAAGATAGAATTGGTAAAGAGTTAAGGGATTATTTTGTTTATCAAAATAATGACTTAAAAATATAAAGGGATGACATCCTAGAAGTTAAATCTTGGATAAAGATATATGGAAACTGACCATGTAAAGTTATTAGCTTTAATAACTTGAATATATGTAATTGTAAATTGTAAGAAGGAAGAAAGAATGTAATGAGATGATATGATGTGAATGTAAGAGTAGTGAAAAGAAATTGATGCAAGAAGCATAAGGTTATGTACCTAAATCCATTTTTGTAATCAATATACATTGTACATTACTTGTTTGGGCAGTGGGCTCATTTGGTAATTAGATTTTGAATTGACAACTCCTAATAGGGTTGAGGCTTCTAACAAGGCCTATAGTCCCTTAATCAGGACTGATACACTATATGATTGTAATAGGCTCCTAATAGGGTCAACATCCTTAATAGGATACTTTTTATTAGTGGATCTTTGTGGGTACCATCCCCACCGAGGTTTTCCCTTGGCTAGGGTTTCCTCGAGAACATATCATATGTTATGAGTTCTTTATTTCTATTGATATGCATGTTGTTTGGCTTCTTATGTTATGTATGTATAAAGATAATCTATTACATCCATAATTGGGCAAAAGATAAAGTTTTTAGAATAATAATTCACCCCCCTCTCAGTATTCCCTATTTCTAAAATAACTCTATAATAATTTAACCCATCACATATGTCTCTAGTTCAACCTACTTTGACTGTTCAAATATTTTAATGCTTGATGATTGGTGTACAACACAAACTCCTTAGGAAATAATTTATGTCTCCATTTCTTTAAATCTTGAACTATAGCATGAAATTAATGATCATAAATTGAATATTTTCTCTTGGAATCATTCAACCTTTCACTAAAATATGCAATTGGTATACCTTCTTGAGTCAACACTTCTCCAACTACATTTCCACTGACATCATAGTCCACTTGATAAACTTTATTAAAATTAGGTAAGACTAACATAAGTTGTTAAGTTAGCTTATGTTTCACAAATTCAAAACTCCTTTGTGCCCCATTTGTCCAATTGAAATATTTTATATCCCCTCTCATCATCTAATTCATAGGGTTACAAACCGAACCAAAATTTATAATAAAGTTTCAAAAAAAATAGCCAATCCATGAAATGATCTCACCTTCCCAAGACTTGTAGGTGAATGTCACTCTAAGATTACTTTAACCTTCTCAAGATCCATCTTCAATCCTTTTGCAGATATAAAAAAATCCAAATACACTATCTCTTCTTTCGTAAATGAGCACTTCTTGATGTTTATCAATAACTTCTCCTCTCTTAATCTCTACAACACTTTTCTCAAATTTAACAAATGATCTTCCTTTCTCTTAATGAAAATCACAATGTCATCAAGATAAACAATCACAAACTTACCCATGAATTTGATAACCTACAACTAATTGAATAACTTGATGAAATGAACGGATAAGTGAAAGAAAGTGATTAGAGATCACCGAGATACTACAATGATATGTAAGGAAATTAAATCAGTCAATGTATTGTCATTTATGTCAACTAGTTTTGACTGTACTTATCATGATAGTTACAAACATCTAAAGAAGAAGAAAATGATAAAGGAATAAAATATCTATATGAAGATGAGATGGATATTGAAGATATGGCTAAGGTATACATTGGGTAACTTATTGATTAGCCTATGGCATCATATTGTTGACTATATTGTATTACATGAATTTGTTATGTATTGAAGATCTAAATTGTACAAGTTTATGTGCTTGGTAATTGAAGATTTCTGTATACACTGAGCTAGTGCAATGTATATTGAGTAATACTAATAATCAAGTTAGTTATCATCAACACATTCTACATTGACCGAATGAGAGAAACAAATAAATTTTATAACAACCGACTGAATTAATGAGCTAGAAAATTGCTTATGATTCTGAGGTAAAAGATAAAGTTTGTTATGATGATCTAACAAATGGAAAAATTCAAGATTGATCAAATGGATAAGGATGAAATGTTTTATAGACACATCTACTAAGGAAGCTTGAAGCAGCAAAAGGAACGATTGAGATTAAGAGGTAAAATCTAGCAGATGATAAGAAAATGGTTTATGAAGTCTATTTAAAGAGACATGAGATTCATTATTGAGTCTGGAGCTTATTGACACTATAGGAGAATTCATGTGAAAGGACTGTTTTCATGCACCACTAATCAAACTAGTTATAGACATAATCGAGCTGAACTGCAAGCATTACCAAGTGACATGGTATTATTCACCAAGCTAAACAAGATGAAGGATATGAAGGATTGAATTGAATATTGATTAGAGGAGGTATTTTGAGCTTAGCATAGATCCAAAAATCTAGAATCTAAGTTGTATTTGAATTAGATCACTACTATATTAGTTTAACCATTGTTACAACAAAATCTCTTAACCAAGTTGACTTAACAGTCTTTTTGTATTTCAATATGACATTCAAGGAATGTTGTTGGTTTTCTTGCTGACTCCATAGTGAATCTTGGTTAAGGGAGAATTGTTAGTGATAAATTCTTTAACCAGGTCACACCTCACAGTGTGTTTTCAAACCTTTAATAGGGTTGGCTCCTAACCGAGATCACTTCAAAAGAGTGAATTATATTGGGTTACCGGTCCCAGGTGGTTTTTCCCCTAATAGGGTTTCCACATCAAAAATCTATGTGTTATGTGTATTTGATGTGATTGGATTATTCTTTTACTTTACACATTTCATATTTAGTCTGATCAGTAAACACAGTATTGAATTGACTGTCAATCAGTAGATGAAGAGAAATTTATTGTTGATAGCTTAGTGAGTTGATAATTTATTTGAAAAGTTTGAATATATACATTTGGGAGATTTCAGACTGTAGGATAACTAGAACTAACTGATTCACCCCCCCTATCTATTATCTAAAAATTGGTATTAGAGCATATTGGTTTCTTGGAAGGAAAGTTTAAATGACTTAAGCTAAAGATCACAAGATGTATAAGAGAGAGGTGCCAAATCTAAACAAAGACAACTTCTCAACATGGAATCTACAATATTTTACCTGGACAATACTTATGTCCAACTGAGTGGACCTTTTACTGTTGATTAGTTAAGAGATAGAAATGAACACACCATTATAATGATAGAGATTGTTCCTGCCTTATCTGATGTAGAATTTGAAGATATCAAGACATGCACTAATTCCAAAGCAATGTGGGACAAATTTATGCTAGTTCACAAAGGAGATGAAAATGTGACGAGAGCAAGAGATGAAAGTCTTAGAGGAAATTTTCATGACATCAAGATGAAAGAAGGTGAGAACATTTCTCAGTATAGTAACTAAATCAAGGATATTGTCAATGCAATCTGAGGAGCAGGAGGTGTTATTGATGAAGACACTGTTGTGAGTAAAATTCTTAGAACCTTGCTACCAATCTATGCTATTAGAATTTTAGCAATTCATGAAATGAGATCTACCCAAGGTAACACTCTTACACTTGATAGCCTAATCGATAAATTGACTACTTTTGAGTTGAATAACTATGATAACAATATTGTACCAAATGTTGAGTCTGCATTTTTGTCATCTTTGAAAATTGGAAAATCAAGTAGTTTACATATGATAGGAAATGAAAGTGACAGTGAGAGAGATGAGGATGAACTTGATGAACTTGATGAACTTGAAGCACTAATGGCTAGGAGACTCCAAAAAGGTAAAGGAAGATATAAGGGGAAATTACCTTTGGTATGTTTGAAGTGTAAAGAGATTCATCATATGGCAGCTAGGTGTCCTAATAGAAAATATTATAACAAAGACAATGAACTATTCGGTGAAAGAAAGTTTGACAGAAGAGATAACCGAGATCCTAGAGGCAACTGATAATATGACAAAAGTAGTCAAGACTACAAAGAAAAAGGCAAGAAAGCATGTTACCTTATTGAAGATGATGATGATACCGACATGGACATAGAAGAGGACATCGAGGTGGTATTCATACCTTTGAAAGAAGATTTAGAAGAAGAAGAAATATATGTAGAAATTACACTTATTTCTAAAGTTATAAAGAAAGATACATGGATTATTGATAGTGGTTGTACTCATCATATGACTGGTGATGAAGAAAAATTTGAATACCTTGAACATTATAATGGAGGATCTGTTAAAATGGGGAATGATACACCTTGTCTAGTAAAAGGAAAAGGATCTATCCTATTGAACAATAAAAGTACATGTGAGAATGAAAATTGGGTGAAGGGACTTGAATCTAATTTGTTGAGTGTAGCACAGTTGAATAACTCAAGTCATCAATTTGCATTTGAAAATAGAAAGGTGAAAATCTGTGATGACAGTGGAAAGTTGGTCGGTACTGGTGAACAATCTAAAGGTAATCTGTTCTATCCTGACAATGCTAAAACTTTGTGTTTAATGGTTAGAACTGAAGATGTGTGGTTGTTGCATAAAAGGTTATGTCATGTGAATTTTTACAACATAGTTAAGATCGGTAAAAAAATTAAATTTAGAGGCTTACCGAGCTTATCTAAACCTGACCATGTCATGTGAAAACAATGTCCAATGGGAAAAATGTCAAAATCTAGTTTCAAGAGAAAGACCTATTCATCTAAAGCTATTTGGAGTTGGTTCATACTGACATATGTGGTCCTATGAGAACTCAGAGTTATTATGGTGATAAATAGTTTATTCTTTTTGTTGATGACTACTCTAGGATGATGATAGTAATCCTTTTGAAAGATAAATATGAAGCCTTCAAGATGTTTAAATGGTATATAGCTAAAGTGGAAAAGGAAAGTGGAAAAAAGTTAAAATGCTTAAGATCTAATAGAGGAGGTGAGTTTATTTCTGATGAATTCACTAACTTTTGTAATGAGGATGGAATTAAAAGATAGGTTTCTACACCAAGAACACCACAACAAAATGGAATTACTAAAAGGATGAATAGATCAATAGTTGATTGTGCTAAAACACTAATGAGTGAGAAAGATGTTGCACAAATGTACTAGAGAGAAGATATTAGCACTATTGTATAAACATTGAACTGAGTACAACTAAAGAAAGATTCAAACAAGACACCTTATGAGTTATGGTTTGGGTACACACCTAGTGTAAATTATTACAGACTATTTGGAAGTAGATGTTACATTCTGAAAGATGATAGAAATGGAAAATTTGATTCTAAAGGTGATGAAGGAATATTCTTTGGATATTCTACTAAGAAAAAAGCTTACAAATGTTTGAATAAGGTTTCTAAAAAAATTATTGAAAGTGCAAATGTGAGATTTGATGAGTTTAAGTTGAGAAAAATGATGAAGAAAGAAAAAAGGAACTAGAAGAATATGATAGATATACATTCATTGAGAAACTTGACATTCTACCCAAGACACAGGTTGAAGCTACCGAGCAACAAGATAAAGACACTAAACATCAGCCTATAGATATCAAGAATTAGGAAGTAGATACTAAGGAAGAAATTGATCCTACACTAACTAATGAACAAAGAAGAGAACAAGTGTTAGAAAATTGTGTGAGAAGACACCATCCACAGAATCAGATTATTGGTGACAAGAAAGCTAGAATGATGAAACCAAGTAAGTTGAGACAAAACACATGTTTAGTTTGTGAATTTGAACCTAAAAATATTAGAGATGCACCGTAGAATGATGAATCAGGAAATTGATAAAATATTGAAGAACAATACATGGGCATTGGTATCGAGACCGAGTGATAAAAATGTTATTAGAACCAAATGGATATTCAGAAACAAGTTGAATGAGAATGGTGAAGTAACTAGGAACAAAGCAAGAGTTGTATCTAAAGGGTATGCACAAGAAGAAGGAATTTATTATGGTGAGAATTTTGCACAAGTTTCTAGACTAGAAGGAGTTAGAATATTACTTTCATATGCTGCCTACAAAGGATTCAAAGTATATAAAATCGATGTTAAATCTGCATTTTTGAATGGGATACTTGAGGAAGAGGTTTACATTGAACAACTTGATGGTTTTGTTGATCTGAATCAGAAAAAAATGGTATGTAAGTTGCTTAAAGTACTGTATGGATTGAAAAAAGTACTAAGAGCATGGTATGAAAGACTGCATGCATATCTTAATAGTATTGGATTTGTTAGAACAAGTTACAATACAAATTTATATTTGAAAGGAGAAATTGATGACAAGATTCTTATTCCTAAATTTTTATTTGGAGGTCATGATAATCTTTGCAAATCATTTGCTGATGAAATGAGAAAGGAATTTGAAATGTCAATGTTTGGAGCAATTAAATTATTTCTAGGTTTGCAAATTCTACAACAAAATGGAAGGCTATTCATAACATAATAAAAGTATATCAAAGAAGTGTTGAAGACATTTGGAATGGAAGATTCAAAACTGATAGGTACACCAATGGTCAAAGGATGAAAATTGAAAAAGGATGATCAGTCAACTGAGGTAAATCAAACACTATACAGATCAATGATTGGAAAATGGATGTATGTAGTGCATAGTAGACCTAATATTGCACATGTTGGGATTGTAGCAATATTTTTGTTAAGAGGAATCACATAGTAGACCATAATCCTAAGGAATCACATATAATTTTTGTTAAAAGGATTCTGAGATACTTGAAAAACATAGAGAATTATGGTTTATGGTACAAGAAAGAGGGAAATTTTGAACCACGAGTTTACACCGATACAGATTGGGCTAGAAATATTGATGATCGAAAGAGCACAACCAATGGAGAATTATTTTTGGGAGAAAGAATAGTTACTTGGATAAGCAAGAAACAAGCATGTATTTCTCAGTCTATTGTCGAAGTAGAATATGTTGTTGTTGCTACTAATTGTTCAAACATTTCATGGATAAAATAACTTTTGGAAGGAATGAATGAAGAGATCATTGATCCACTGATTATATATTGTGACAACAAAGGTTCTATAAACATTTCCAAGAATCTAGTGATCCATGCAAATACAAAGCATATATCTATTAACTATCACTACTTGAGGGAACAAGTACAAGAAAAGAAAGTGAAACTAGAGTTTTTGAAATCTAAAGAATAACTTGCAGATATATTTACTAAACCCTTACCAAAGGATACATTTGGGTACTTGAGGACTAGACTAAGGGTCCATCCCCTGTCTATCAATCACTAAGGTGATCAGGAGGTTGCATCAACCTATACTTTATCATAAAATCAAATGATGTTGATGCATATTGTTCACACTTTAGGTTTCCTAAAATGCTATGTAGTGATTAAACAAATAAAATGTACAAGCTAGGGAGAGATTACCATGCGACAACATTTACCTACAAAGTTGTAGTACAGATGTTTGGTATTCTATGACATATTTCATAGTTGTGTTGCCATCAATACCAAAGGGCGATATTGACAACCTACAACTAATTGAATAACTTGATAAAATGAATGGACAAGTGAAATTCAATGATTAGAGATCACCGAGCTACTAAAGTGATATGTAAGGAAATTAAATCAATGAATGTATTGTCATTGATGTCAACTAGTTTTGACTGTACTTTTCATGATAGTCACAAACTTCTCAAGAAGAAGAAAATGATAAAGGAATGAGATATCTACATGAAAATAAGATGGATATGGAAGATATGGCTAAGGTATACATTGGGTAACTTATTGATGAGCCTATGGCATCATATTATTGACTTGATTGTATTACATGAATTTGTTATGTATTAAAGATCAGAACTATACAAGTTTATGTGGTTGATAATTGAATATTTTTATATAAATCGAGCTAGTGTAGTGTATACTAAGTAACAGTAATAATTGAGCTAGTTATCACTGACACATTCTATATTAACCAAATGAGAGAAACAAATAAATTTTATAACAACTAACTAAATTGATGAGCTGGTAAATTGCTTATGATTCTGAGGTAAAAGATAAAGTTTTTTATGATGATCTAACAGGTGAAAAAATTCTAGATTGATCAAATGGAGATGGATGAAACATGTTATAGACACATATTTTGAGGAATCTTGAAGCAGAAAAAAGGAACGATTGAGATTAAGAGGAAAAATCTAATGGATGATAAGGAAAAGGTTTATGAAATTTATTTAAAGAGACATAAGATTTATTATTGAGTCTGGGGCTTATTGACTCTGTACGATAATTTTTGTGAAAGGACCATTTTTATACACCACTAATCAAACTGGTTATAGATAGAATCAAGCTAAACTGAAGGCATTACCAAGCGTTAGGGTATTATTCACCGAGCTGAACAAGATGGAGGATATGAGGGATTGAATTGAATATTGATCAAAGAAGGTATTTTTTAGCTTAGCATAGATCTAAAAATATGCAATCTATGTTTTATTTGAATCCGATCACTACTGTATCAGTTTAACCATTGTTACAACAAAATATCTTAACCGAGTGGACTTAACAATCTTTTTGTATTTTAATATAAAATTCAAGGAATGTTGTTAGTTTTCTTGTTGACCCCATAGTGAATGTTGGTCAAGAAAGAACTGTTAGTGATACATATTTTACCTAGGTTTCACCTCACATTATGTTTTTTAACCTTTGACAAGGTTGGCTCCCAACCAAGCTCACTTCAGAAGAGTGAATTATTTTGGGTTACCAGTCCCAGGTGGTTTTTCCCCTAACAGGATTTCCACGTTAAAGTTTTTTATTAAGTGTATTTGATGTGATTGGATTTTTTTTTACTTTACACATTTCATATTTAGTCTAATTGATAAATCTAGTATTGAATTGACTTTCAATTGGTAGATGAAGAGAAAGTTATTGTTGATGGCTTACCAAGTTTATAATTTATTTGAAAATTTTTAATATATACATCTAGGGGATTGGGATTGTAGGATAACTAGAACTAACTGATTCACCCCGCCTCTCATTTATCTAACATAATTTCTTCATTATCTCATTCATCAACCTCATGAAAGTGCTTAATGCATTACTCAATCCAAAGGGCATTACCAACCATTCATACAATTCTTCATTTCTTTTGTATGCAATTTTCCTCTCATCTCTCTCTAATTATGATCTAACGATATCCTCTCTTCAAATCTATATTCGTAGAATATCTAGCTCCACATAGAAAATCTATTATATCATCCATCCTAGGAAAAGGAAATTGGTACTTCACTGTCATCCTGTTAATGGGTCTAGAATCAGTACACATCCTCCATTCTATATTCTTCTTTGAATCTAATACTATAGGTATTGCACAAGGACTCAAACTCTCTAATCACACCTTTATTCAACAACTCTTTCACTTGTTTATTCAATTCTTCATTCTATGCTAGTGTCAATTGATGTGCCACTTTATTTTGTAAACTTTCTCCAAGAATTAGGTCTATTCAATGACTAATACTTCTCACAAGTGCAAATCCATCAGGAACATTATCTTAAATTATATCCTTATACTCATTCAACAATTCCTTTATCTTCTTAGGTTTTTTTTATACCAATTATATATCAATATTCTTAGGAATCAAAGCATAACACACATTATCATTCTTAAAACCATCCAAGAATTCCTTTCCTTCAACCAAACAAACTCTAACACTAGTACAATGCTCATTCTTAGGATTCTCAACTACTTGTTTCATCCCATTTACAAAAATATTATATCTATTCCTTCTCCCATCATGAAAGGCTTGTTTATTATACTTAAGTTGTCTTCCCAACAATATATAACACACATCCATAGGCATAACATCACAAAAAATTCATAATGATGAGATCTTATCTGCAATTTCACTAGGAATTATTCACTTACTAGTACCTTATGGTCATATTTTATCCATTCTATCTAATAGGGTTTTGGATGCTTCAATCTTTGTAAATACAATTTATTGTCTAGTTCTTAAGAGGATAGATTGTCCAAGCTACTAGTGTCAATAATCACCTTGCAACATTTTCCCTCAACTTTGCATCTTTTGCATCTTTTCACTTTATTATTTTTATTTGTTCCTTCACAATGAAATATTCTCCATGTTTTTGATCCAATCAAGTAGTTCATCTAAATCCAACTTGCCATCATAATCAGGTGGATTGAAATGTGGTCTTACATTAACCCTAGGTAGGGCCTTTATAAATCTATCATCTCCTTGTTCAAGCTCTAGGTGTTCTTCCTCCTCTTCAACTGCTTACTCAATTATCTCTTCCTTGTCACCACTCAAATATTCAATGTGTCATCCTCTTCTCTAGGCCATCTCCATAGCTTCTAACCTAGTATAAATTTTTCACAACATATCCAACACAAATATATCTACATTTATACTTCTGCCTCTACCATTGCCTCTATGAGCCATCTTGCACAAATCCTCTACAATTTCTCATCAAAAAATATTTCTTCTACCTCACAAAAACTTATTCAAGGACTTTGCAAGCTCAAAAACCATGATCTACCTTAAGAGAATTGTAAACTAGCTCTGATACCACTTGTTGCAGTCAACAACAGAGGGAACTTAAAGATATCATTCCAATCCTTGCATCATGAGTCACACAGTGGAAATAATATTGAGAATACTTTATAAAATTCAAGATCATCCTTCTTATTATCATAAAATCAAGTACAATGGATTTTCTACATTCAATCATACATACCAGGCATAGATGCCTATTTTATGAACCTTTTGTAGGTTATATTTTAATAATATTTATTCTATCCCAAGCTATCGAGATATACTAGTGCTTATTTATTATTTATTCTTTGTGATACCCTAAGGGATCAATTACAAGATTTTATGAAGCCTTTAGAAGCCTCAGGTTAGCCTAAGAAAGATTACATTTCTCATTGAAATGAAAACATATTACAAATATAGAAAAGGACCCAAATCATAAAGATCTCCCTCCAATTGATGGAACATGAATCGTGATCCCTCAAGTAGGTCATCCATAAACATAATAACATCATGAAATGCACCACTAATCTTCATTAGTTAGAAAATGCCTTCACAAGATTGAGAACCACAAACTAGTCGTGAAATGTTAAGAATAGTTAAATTACACCAAGCATCTGTAATATCTCATATATGTGAAGAAACCAAAATAAATGCGAACCTAGGAGAAGGCTCAAAAAAATTCTAGGAAAATTCCATAAGGTCCACAATTGTAAAAGATCCAAATTTAATGACCATTGAAAGAAACTCAGACTAAACTTAACAAGAAAACAAAAAATAAATAGTTTTTGTTGGTGCAAGATTGCCAAGAACCCAAGATGCTTCTGCATCAATGTACTTCCTTGAACTCTTAATATTTACTCTTTTGGATTTCTTCATGTATGGTTTTGGAAATTTCTTCTTGGAACTCTCTATCTTTGGAGTACTAGGAGAAGGTGTAGAACTTCTAGAAAATATTTCTCTAGATGAAGAAATACTAGGAATTGTTGTCTCAATTTTAACTAGCTTCTCTCTTGATTCAATTCTCTCTTTCTTGCTTCCCTTACTACCTGCACTAGTATCACAATTCTCTTTGCTATATTATAAACCTCTTTCTATACTATTATCTCTTGTTCAAGCCTATGGAATTCTAAATGTAACTTCAGATCCTTCTCTTTAAAGTACTAAACGTTTCCTCAGTACAGTCTACTAGCTTTCTCAAAACCTGTTTAGCCTAAACATCAAGAATATGCCCCTCTACCTCATACCCCATGGGAATGATCTAATACTTTTTTGGATTGATTTCTTCCATTAGGAAATGATTTGTTTCAACCATGAAGAATATGGTATCTACATACTTATCAATGATAGACTTAGGAATCCTTTCCCTTAATTATATTTTTCCTTGGAAAACTTTAAACAAACCCTATAGTGTACTCTTCCTAGTATTTTTTTCAAGAATCGAAATAAAATATCTGATTTGAACTACCATGGGTCTGTTAGTATTATATTAAACCCTTCCAATACCTAGAACTTCATTCATGAAGTAGAAGAATATGCACATGATCAAGGTACTGTATTTGAAGGTTTCTTTTATGTCCTTATTTATCTTTGAAAAGTTCTCAATGAGCTTAGCCCTTACCACTTTACACCAATCATACTCTCTTTTTTATTTCATTATTTTGTATGTTACATATATAGTTTTACTTGATACAAATTTCTCTTGGATAGAGTAGTGAATCTTGTATCCTATAACAATAGAAGAAAATCTAACATCATGTCGAATAATGTCATTAATTGTCATGTCTCTTTTGTCAAACTTTGAACTAGTAGAATCTATTACAACTATGTTCTTGACAGACTTCAACAAAGGGATCTCTCAAGATGAGTTAAAACCAATTATAGCCTAATAATCTCCTTGGTGATTTTTTATGGCTTGTATAACCATATTAATTCTATATATATCTAACTAGATTTGTACTTAACCCACTCATTCTCATTGAATATAAGAAACCTGATAATCTGAGCTATGGTTTATCTTCCAAAACCTTAAATTCATCTATAATATTAGAATCAACTATTAATTTTTCCATATATAGTTTTAGTATCTGAGAACAACCCAATTCATCTAGATACATAAGAATATATTCCCTAATGTCTTCCACATGGAGAAGACCATAAGGAATGATGGAGAATGATCCCATCAGTTCATCCTCCAAGGATTTATTCAGATGTTTCTTGAATTTATCTCTAGGAGTCTCAGATATATCTACGATCATTGGTGTATCTATGACTAAAAGTGAAAGATTTCAAATTCAACCAAAAAAATTTATTTATGATGAACTAGGGTTTGCATGATAAGTTTCCTTCTTCACCTTCAAACACACTGAATTTTTCTTGCAAAGCACTCCTATTGCTTCTTCTCCAAATGCAAAGTGGAAAATAATGAAGAAATATATCCTTTCATCCTTTGCATATCTACCTTTTTATGGAATAATTTCTTCATGCCCTAACTCAGTCAAATATCCAAAGTAACTTCCTGTTAAGAAAACATTCTTCTTTAAGTCTCCAAATTTAATTACTTTTCTTCAAAATTGTTTTAAAATTATTTGTAACATCTTGATACAACTTAATCAACTATTAACATTCAAGCATCAACTCATATCAGGGGAGTTTTAGGATTTTCATGAAAGCTTGAGGACCCCTAGGCCAAAAGTCTTAGCTTAGTTTCTTAAAGAAATTTTGACACCAAATTCATGTTTGGACTAATTATCTATATTTCTATCAACTTTTCTTACCCAAGTCTTGTTCATCTACTTCCTCTATGTGTGAAAATTGTACCTGTTCAAAAGACACAACACACCAATAAAACATTATTGATTAATGATAAGAAAATAAGCAATCAAAGCATATATCATCAATTAGGTGATTTATTGCCTTCTAGAAGACGTGAGTACTAGTATTCTCATATTTGACTGAGATTAGTGATAATGCAATGGTTAAACGAAGGATATGAATGTGAAAACTATTGAAATGAATGCAAGATTAATCTATATTTTGGGGATTTTTAACACAAATAACAATAACAACTATATGAAATTCATCTAAAAACTTGACATCTAGATATGAATGCAAAAACTAGAAAACAATGATAGCAATTGATCTAAAAAATGATGCATAATCTCACAAGAAATTGACAGTATAGCGTTGTTGTTCTCAAAAGTGCACATGGTCTGTTGTGAAGGACTAGGGCCTTTTTATATAAAAATCCAGGATTGAGGACTCATGGAAAGCCAAAAATCACTCCCTAATTAACTTGAATTGATTTGTGAGTTATCAGGGATTTAGAAACAATTATCTAGTAAAATGATGCAAGTTAGAGTTTTAATTCATAATTGGAAGTTGAGATCACTCCAATCTTCTTTTCAACTCACAATCACATGTTGAGTTTTAGAAAGTTAACAAATTGAATCCAAGAGTTGATTTCGAGTGTACCTACTTTTTGGATTTTTGCATAGATAAATGTGAGTTTATTTATTTTCCATGTGTTTTATTCTCAACTTAACTTATTTAATCATTTAAATTATTGATTTATGGGTTAATCAATTATTTTAATCAAAATTTATCCAAAATTATATTATTAAATTTGATAATTCAATTTTAATCAATTAAATAAATATTCAATCAATTATTTTTGAGTTTTTGATTTATTTTCAAATAAACAATATTAATTAAGAATAATTTAATTAAATCTAATTAAAATAATTAAGTTGCTAAATATATTTTAATTAATTAAATATTTATCATAATCAATCAATTTCACTTAGGATAAATAAAATCATATCATTTATCGCCAAATAATATTTAATTAGAGATAATTAGGATAGATTAGTAATATTCTTTGATACAGAACTAGAATAGGATCGATTAGGATTTTGATGATTTGATGTGTAGATGTTCCTTCTAGGTTAGGTCCATTTCAATTGATTTGTTGATGTAGGAGGTTAATGGTACTGAAGCCCATTTTTGGGGTATTACATTTTGACCATCTTTGAATTATTGTGCAAAGCGTAGTGGTTAAAAGATAAACTATTTGGTGAGATTTGGACTCAGTTATGTGATGAAGAAAATGATCCTGGTTTGATTAACTGATTCCAAGATAGAAACCGATTAGAAGATTTGAAGATATTGATTCAGGTCCCAATTAACCAAAGAATCAAGATGATGTCAATAATAGCAACTTTGAACCTGTGATTGCGAAGAAGTGATAAAACTCCTCATTCTGAACCTATGATTACGAGGAATTGAATATCCTTACTCCAGACCTTCTTGTCCAAAGGAATCAAAAGGACACCAACTTTGAACCCTATAGTTACGAAGAATCAAGAAAATAACACAACTACAACAATGGTTATAACAATATGATATAATTTACAAGATTAAGAGAATACCAATTTGATATGGATTTTGATGAATCTCATATGCCCCAAGCGACAAGGACTTTGATAAGTTGACAATTAGACTTGGTTGTTGGCTTGATTGTTGAAGAAAATTTGAAAAAGAACAGATTTGATAATGGTTAATGATATAGAATACCATGCCCCCTTCGGGATTAAAATTGAAATATGGTGATAAAACTAGTTTCAATGATTAGAAGCAATGTGATCAATTGTACAATTGGTTATACACATCTTGGGATGCATTCTTCATCATTTAGGGGTCATGTTGACCAATTTTGACCAAGTTTGACCATGAGTTGACCATAGGTGACCAAGTTGAAATTTTGATAGTTTTATGTTAGATGAGCAAATAGGTGAAAAGTTGGATTCTTGTGATGTTGTAAAGGTTGATTATGCAAGCAGTCAGTTGTCTTGGGTCCAAAATTTTAAATCACGTCTTTGACAAAGTAAACAATCTCATATTTCAATTTTGATACCAAAAATGTATTTAGGATGTCAAAGTTACCTAGAGGTGTTGTTTTCACAAAAATCAAAGCACTTTGAAAATCTAGGTCAAAACCTATATAAGAAGAAAAGGGGTAATTTTCAAATCATTTTAACTAGTTGACTTTTGAGATTTTGTGGAGCCCTCTAAGAGTGAAAATGGCGGTCCCCATCCCTTCTCACCATTTTGAGCATTCTCAGCGATATCAGCAGCCTTGAAAGTATGGGTATTTGATAAGTGGACCTCTAAGCTCTTCTTGTAATCAATTTCACACATGTTTTAATTGATGTTAGGATTTTTTAATTATTTAAATCATTTTAAAATTTTTCTTCACAGGTTGTCATATGACAACTTTTAGTGTGTCATACAACAATTCAAGTCAAAACCAAGTGTCATCTCCATTCATGTATAGTGTTGTAAGGGAGATACCTAACTCTCGTATGACATTTCATCAGATCCCTCAATTATCATACAGTAATTGATGGATTGTCGTATGGAACTCAAATGTCATATGGGTTATTGTATAGTTTCATATGACACTTGACACCAATTTTTGAAATTCTGAAGTGTCGTATGAAAAAAAACAAGTTTTTTTAGGGCATTTAGTGAATTTTTTCAAAAATTTTAATTACTCAGCTGGTTTTTATAGTATTTAATGCACCTTTTGACATGTTCAATTTTTTGATTTACGTGTATTTATTATCGATTTGGATCAAGTTACTGATGTTGTATTCCTTTTCTATACTTTGTAGATGTGGTACCCTAATATTCACATTTGTGTATCTCATCTAGCCACTCAAAGGTTGTGTGTTTCACTTCCAGACCCACTCAGGATTCATCGAGCTGCTTGTGGGTTCGTGTATCTGATTGATTTTCCCAAGAATAAGTAAAATCATGGGCTGATTACTGCACTGATTAAGTAGTTTCATTCAGAGACCTAGACCTTCCATCTCCCTACAAGGGAGATCACTATTATTCCTCAGGATGTGTATCACATTCTCTACATACCTTTCCATAGACCAAGCCCAAATTACCTGAGTTTAGGGAACACAAGTCTATAGGCATTCAAGACCTTGTTTGGAGTAGATGACTAGATATCATAGAAGATACTATGGGAGGTACTGGTATAGTAGTATGGGTAGTCTCATAGGATGGAGTGTATTCTTGTAGGCATGATTGGAGGCATCATCATGTCAAACCATCAACATAACAATTTTTAGATGGGGTGGGAACCCATGGTACAACATCTCATGGCACATCCATAGGAGCTTAGTTGGGTTCAGTGTCTACTAGCCCATATCTTTCTTGAGATGTACAAGTCAATCTACCATGAGGGTAAGTCTTTCTCCTCTGGAGTGAAAGTTCTATAGATCTGGGCTTGGAAGCATATCCCTATCTATCGGCCCATATGTGGAGATGAGAGGTATGTATAGGAGCCTTTGATATATAGGTATGCAAGGTATGTGACCCAGGTGAGGATGGGCAGGACCAAGTACTTGCGTAGGGTGCTGGATGATATGATGATGGTTGTCTAGAGGCCATATTTATAGGTGGAGGCATGGCTCACTGATAGGGCTCAATTTCGCTATTTTTGTTAGAGTAGGATTTTGATTGGCTGCTCTATCAGCATCTTGGAGTGATTTTTGATCACTAGGGTGTGGAGGAACTATGGCCTCCTTTAGGATGTACCTCAGTAGTTTGCATCCTATGCCCCATAGGTGAGGGAGATCAGATTGGGTTGGGATCCACAACTATCATTCATCATTTGTCTACTAGAGTATAGTGGATTGTAGAGTAGGGCTTGGGACTACCAAGTACAGATAGTAGATGCATGGGTTACATATGCTTATATAACATATTTAGTAGAGCACCCATTCCTATGGTTTTTAGACCCAACCAAGTCAATTCCTACTATGGAGGAGATAGATGATCTGATAGGTGCACCCTAAGCGAGAGGGTAGAGGAGGAGGGAGGTACATATCCTAGTGGTATAGCCAATACCTCCAGTACAAAGAGCTATAGGTATTCAATCATGGCTAGTAGTAGATGTTAGGTCTTCTCCTATACTATAGGTAGTACCATTAGTGAGGTTGTTAGTTTTGTAGTGGTGGTATACTAGGGGTGAGGGGGAGACTCTAGGTGCCATTGGTAGCACCATAGCAGATGAGGAGGTGTTAGGAGCACACTAGGATGTCCCGATGGGTGAGGCATAGAACACACCTAATTTTGATTTAGGGGCCAAGTTTAGACACCATAAGGTGCGAGTAGAGATACGCAATGGTGGAGATGAGACTATGGGTGGAGAGGAGGATGTGGCTGAGGAGGCAGATCCTGAACTAAGATAGACTCGTCAGGATGTGATATGCCACTTATGTCACCAGATTAGAGACCTAAGATTCTAGAGATTATCCTTGGAGATTAGGTTGGCAGAGTGGGATACATAGCTTCATGATTCCCAAGTAGAGGTGTGATGATTACAAGCGGAGGTGGTGCACCAGACTGGTAGGGAAGCCTATTATGTGTTTGCATATTTCTCAGTTGTACCACCCAGACAATGGGTTACTTCCTATTCTTAGTATATGCTGGGTTCAGAGAGAGCTAGGGCACCATAGGCCGATCCACCACCCAATGTCCCACCTAGAGGAGCAGCTACAGCTGATGCAGGGACTGGGTTGAGAGTTGAGATGGTCATCAGCTCACATTTTTGACATTTTGTTGTACTTGATAGCTTATTGGAGCTCATTCATTATATTGTATGCATATTGTGCACCCCATGTACTATATACCAATTTATATATATGAGATATTTTGGTTTGACTTCATAGCACTTGTCATTTTGATTATGGTGCTGGTATCATGTGATGTAAATGTATGTAATGTGTGATTTTATTTTGAATGTAAAATAATGTTATATGTAAATGCAGCGATACACATGATATTTTTGTAGGTATATGAAGAATTCAAGTGTATAGTGATCTGTCAAAAGGATGTTTAACTCAAGATGATGACTGCTTACTTGGGATTTGGAGATACCTTCACATGAGCCTCAGTCCTTGTGATGTGTTGAGTGAAATTTTGAGGACATCAAATGCCATGCTGAATTCAAATCATGAAAGACATGCAACAAGACTAAATGCAAATGAAATGCAAGCCTAGGACTTAGTCATTGATCATTTGTCAGTCATTTTCATCACTAGATATTTTTAGGTAACACTAGATAGTCAATACAATGTCCACTACTTAGACAACTATGAACATATGAATATTGACTTTGAGTCAGAAATGTTGGATTAGATATAAGCATCAAGGCAAGAAAAGTCAGGATGACTTGAATATCATGTCCATTTTGATTTAGCAATTTGTATAAGCATCAGAGCACAAACGTTGTGACGACCTGAATATGTCTTTCATATAAACACACCAAGAAATCGAGTTCATCCTCATCCTTATGTGAATTACCCACAGTGACCCTTTATCATTCTCATCCTTGGGAAATGTTCCATTTCACACTTGGAGTAAGAAATCAATTATAAAATAAAACAAAAAAAGGATTATGCCCATGTCCTTTCTTGTCTAAATACATGAAAGATGCCATTGATTAACTCAAGGGTCATAATATGTGAAAATATCAATGTGAATTAGTCAGCATACAAGAAGATAAAATCATATCGCAGAGATTGTTTTATTGTACCAGTGTGTTTGTTTGTGTTGTTGTCAGGTGTAAAATCCTTTTTTGGTAGGGAGATAGACAAACTAACTCGGATAAAGTATTGATGGACATTGACTAGATATGAGTCATTTGAGGTATTGAGGACTATAGGATATGACTAGGATTTCCCCCAAGTTTGAAATATTGATGATTTTAGACTCTTGTTTCTTGGTGCATAGACCAACTTTATTGAAAATAGGATGCAAAAGAAATTACAGAGATATGTACAAACTAAAGCAGGATAGAAAGCTAGGAAATTGCAATGATTGCTTTGATAGATGGAGCATTTTGTAAAGTGGTGCCCATTTTCCAAGTTTTCACCATCTTGGTAGAGATTCTATTTTTTCTACCAAGGTGCTTGTTTACTAGGTTTTCACCAAGGCATTTTTATTTTTCTTCTTTTTTATTTATTTTTCACTTTTGAATTTTTATTTATTTTTGCATTTTTTTTGTGTACCATCAAGGCACCTATTGCTAGGTTTTCACCAGGATGAGAATTTTTTTTTAGGAGTTTTTCTAATTTTTATACTTTTTTAGGACATTTTCCACATGTCGAATGTCTAGGTGTAAAATTTCTTCAGATGAAGAATGTTGATCATTTCTCGGATCTTTTCTCCTATAGTCATTGAGAATTGATAGGCTCCTAAGCCAAAAGCAGTAGTGAGAACAAAGGGACCCAGCTAGTTGGGTTCAAACTTCCCTTTGCATTCTCGATGGGATTCATTTTTAGTGTTCTCTCTCAAGATTAGGTCACCAACCTAAAATTCTCTTTGTCTAACCTTCTTGTTGAATCCTCTAGAAATTCATTTCTAATATATTCTAAGATGATAAAACACAACTTTTTGCACTAATCTAGTAGTTCTAGTTCTTGTAACCTAGACACTCTATAATCATCATCAGTTACTAGACCATGCATTCTAATTTTGAGTGATGGGATTTAAACCTCTAGAGGTAGTACCGCTTCAATCGCATATACTAAAGTGAATGGAGTAGCCTTAGTGGGCATTCTTATACTTGTTATGTAAGTCCAAAGACCTGGATTTATCATCAGGTGTTAGTCTCTTCCTATTTTGTTAACTATGCGATGCAATATTTTCAATAAGTTCTTATTGGATGCTTCAGCTTGTCCATTCTCTTGAGGATAATAAATAGATGAACAATATTGAGTTATCTTGAATTTGGAACATAAGGAATCTAGGTCCTTTTTTTTGAATTGGCCTTTGTTATGTGTGATGATGGAGTGTGGCATACCATACCAAAAGATGATGTAATTCAGAATGAATATGGAAATTTGTTTCTCAGTTGCTTGTGTCAAAGGAACTGCTTCAACCTATTTTGCAAAATAATATGTTGCTGTGATGATATGGGTGTGACCATTTAATGAATGTGGATATATAGCCCCTATGAGATCAAATGCGCATTGTTGAAAAGTCCATTGTGTTGTAAAGGGAATCAAATCTCTTCCTAGCGTATGAATCAAGTTACCATGGACCTGGCATTTTTGACAATTCTTATCATATTTCATGACCTCTTTCTCCATATCTCACTAATAGTACCCTTCCCTAATGATTTTTTGAGCTAACGTTAGATCATTGGAATGTGACAAACAAATACCTTCATGGAATTCCTCTAATGCGTGTTGTGACTCTTCATGTTCTAAACATCTAAGAAGTGTACCATCCAGACTTTGTTTGTATAGATCATTACCAATGATGACATACCATGAGGCATTTTAGATAAAGTAACTTTTTTCATGATAATTAAAGGTATCAGGAATGATTTGGTCACAGAGGTAGGAGTTTATGTTTTTGTAGTGGGAGGAATCATGACCAACAATGGTGTAGATCATGTGGCTTTCAGGGCAATCATAGGCAGGGAATGATACGGCTTCCACTAGGAACTTGTAGCATAGCTCATGTTTGGGTTGTTGTAGAAGAGATGATAGTGTACCCATGGCATTAGCTTCCTTGTTCTCCATTGTAGCTATCTATTCAGATGTTACAAAAATGAAGTACTTCTTAAGATCATCTACCATGCGCTTGTATGGAAAAATCTTTTCATCTTTTGTTTGATACACATCATTGACTGGGTGAATGATCAATTGTGAGTCTACATGAATTTGTAGTTTCGTTACTATCCATTCGATTTCTATTTTCATTCTATTTAACAAAGATTCATATTCTTCTATGTTTTTGGTGCAAGGGAACTTGATATTGAATTCCTTTGGAATGGAGTAACCCTATGGTGTGATCAACAATATACCAGCCCTGGATCCATTTTGTGTATAAGATCTATCAAAGAATAAGCGCCATGTTCTAGAAGATAGGTGCATGATAAAGGAATCAAGAAATTCCATCTGCATTCATTGGTCATCAAACATTGGAGCTTCAACAAGTTGATCAAGGATGTCCATTGATGGCTTTTTGTTCAACATATTCAATGTCAAACTCACTCAATAGCATTACCCATTTTTCTAATCTACCTGTGAGGGCAGTTTTTCTTAAAAAATATTTTAGGGGATCGATCTTTTCTATTAAGTGTGTGGTATGAGCTAACATGTAGTGCCTCAGTTTCTACAATGCAAAGATCATAGGTAGACACTCCTTTTCTATCATAGAATATTTCTTTTCATAAGCCACTAAGGTTCAGCTAATATAGTAGATAGCTCTTTCTCACTTATTCTCATCATGTTGTGCCAATAATTCCTCTAGTGATGTATCTATTATGGAGATGTACAATATTAATGACTTTCCTTGAATAGGAGGCATTAGAATTGGTTTATTTCCCATGTATTGTTTGATATGATTGAAATTATTCTCACATTCCTCACTCCATTTGTAGGTCAAACCTTTATGAAATGTCTTAGTGAAAGGTTTTGATATATTAGCTAACTAAGATATGAAGTGTTTGGTGGATTTTACCCTTTCTTGTAGAGTATGCATTTGACTGATATTCTTAGGAGGCTGAATCTCCGTGATTGCTTTGACTTTTGTTGGATACACCACAATACATTTCTTTGAGACAATGTACCCTATAAGATTTCATGTAGTGACACTAGAGGAACATTTCTTAGAATTTAGTCAGAGACTAAATTTTTCCATTCTAGCTAGTACTATACCAAAGTTAGCTAGGTGTTTAGATCTTTTCATTGATTTAGCCAATGTGTCATCCACATAGTATTCCATGTTTTTATGCATCATATCATGAAAGATATATGTTGTGGCTCTTTGATAAGTGACACCAATGTTCTCAAGACCAAATGGCATTACATTCCAATAGAAAGTACCCCATGCACAGGTGAAAGATGTATTTTCTTGATCTTCCAGAGCTATCTTTATCTGGTTGTATCTAGAAATGTCATCCATTAAAGAGTACATTTTTAATCCCATAGTTATGTCCACTATCATATCAATGTTTCATAGTGGAAATTCATTCTTAGGGAAGACCTTGTTTACATCTCTTAAATTTGTGCATACTCTGATAGATTTATCTAGTTTTCACACTGGAACAATGTTTGAGATCCATTCAACATAGTCTATGACTCGGATAAATCTGACTTTGAGTAATTTTTCTAGCTCAGCTTTGAAAAGGAGGGCAACATGAGGATGCATTTTATGCAACTTTTTCTTGATTGGTTTAACTCCTAGAGCTATAGAGAGATGATGTGTGATCAGGTTAGGATCCTATCCTAACATATCTGAATATTTCCATGCAAAGTTGATCTTTTTTTCTATTAAGAACTTGGTAAATGCCTTCTTTTCTTCTTCTAATAGAGATTGTGCAACATGAATCAGCTGAGGTTACTCTATTGTACATAGATTGATAGGCTGGGTTGGTTCTATCAAAACTGGTGATCTTTCCTATAAATGACTTGGAAGGACATCAAATATCTCATCCTTAAGCACCTCAGATAGGTTTTCACCTTTGGATACATCTTTTTTTTTTACTATTTTAGGTTTTGAGACTACCACATAGTGGTTTTCACCCTCAAATGTCTTTTTATTTTTGTTCTTATTATTTTTACTGTGATACTTGATATCCAACTCCATCATGCTAATGCTAGATTCACTGATGGAATTTGTCATGGGTTCTACCACATTTAGGTAGCATGCTAGAGCATAATCTATTTGGAAAGTATGGATGTCTTGGCTTGGACCATTGGATGTTTGGTTAATAAGCTCGAGATGTTTGATCGTAATCATAGGGAAGGATTTCTTGATAGTGTTTACACATATAGTGTTGTCATCATTGGTTATGAAACAACTATCAGATTCAAAGGTGATATTACTACTCAAGATATTCAGTTCATTAAGTGTCTCAACATCATCGTTGGATCTTGTGTTAGTAATAAGTTAATTAGACTCATGAGGTCCATCATTTAGTTCTAGACTCACATCGGATGTAGGTGCATGTTGGTGAATAATATCCACATTTTTATCTATTATAAGCTCATCTTCATCTAGTTCTAGAATAATTCCCCATTCATGGTCATTACAATTCTCATCAAGATCTCTGGGAAAGTCAAGAACATGTGTAAAATCAGGGTGAATACCCCAAGCTAGGTTTCCTTCAAAGTTTTAGTGGAGTTCATATTCATGAGAATCTATGTCATAATCACTAGAATGTCCTAGATGTTCAACTATAGTGAGGGATGTCTCCCCTTCTTATTTATTTTCAGGATCATTCAATTATTGTGTTGTGACTATCTCATGTGTAGTAGTAGGTTCTTGTGTATCTACTATGTTGACTCTTTCCTTTGATTTCTTTTCATCATTAAGAATATCTAGTATATGTTGAGGTATGCATTCATAAGGGAAAAAATTTGTTGTATCTGAATCATCACTATCTGAATGATGTGTTTCTTCCTTTTGTTGAGTATCTATCTCTAGTTCTAATTTTTCTATGATATGCATCAATTTTCTATTGGGATGGAAAGGTTTCTTCTGATAACCTATGCCTATAGTATCTTTGTTTATTTATTCCTAGAGGTCCTTTTCTAGTGTATCCCATTTTAGACATTAGCCTGTGTCTTGGTCCATATAATTTTGAAAGAACCTTAGGTGATTTAGAGTCACACTTTTGAACTATTTGTGACTGAGATTCATCTCTATATAGCTAGGCTAGGACAAGTGCTTCTTCATCTGGTTCTTATTTGAAAACCTATTTTGTAATGAAACTCCCATCAAAGATAACTTGTGGTTCTTTAGTTGTAGGTTTCAATTTCTCTAAAGGTTCCCCATAAGACTTAGGTGAAATTGGGAGAGATGTAAGAGATACAACTAGTTCCATAGTATATTCTCCCATGTATCTATCTTTGATTTTAATTTTCTTTTCTATGTCTTCCATTTTAGATGTAACTTCTATGATATGCCACTTTGTTTAGTAGAAGACTCACTATTGTGTGGGACAAGCTTGTTGGCACTTTCCTTTAAAGCATTGCAAGATTCTAACATGTCTTCTAGTATGGTGACCTCTAATCCATCATAGGTAAATTTGATACATTGATGGTATGTTGATGGGCTAGCTTGCATTTCATGAATATGAGGCCTTCCTAAGAGAATATTATAGGCCAGCGTGAGGTCCAATGCTTGACAAGTGATATCTTTGATGACAGGTCCTATTCTGATAGGTAACACGATGAATCCTTTGGAATTTCTTTCTTTCTCATCATATGATTTTATGGTGATTTTGTTTTTAGGATCAATAGAATCTTCTAAAAATCTAAGTTGTGTAACCATTTTATATGAAAAAATATTTATACCAGCTCCTCCATCTATCAAAACACACTTGATAGGAAAATTTTTAATTAGGACTTCAATATGCAAGGAATAGTTATGCAGATGACTCAGCGAGTTGTCATCTTCTTTCGAAAAGGAAATGTGTTGAGGATAATTCAACCACCATGGTATGAAATTGATCAAGATCAAGATTCTTTGGAACATTAGAACTGATGAGAGCTTTATCTAAGACAACTTGATGAGAACGAGAGATTCAATGTAACTCAAATATAGACATCTTCGCATTTGTGTGTTGGAGTTTATGGATGATGTTGTATGATGTCATTTTGGACTCTTTATAATTGGAAGATTTAGGTGCAGTCCTTTGTTGAGATGTAGATGCAAGATTGAATGGCACCTTCAGGGCATTTGATGAACCTGAGTTTGGTCCTCAAAGAGTTACCTGAGCTTGAGATCGAGTGACTGCATTAGCCAATATGTTTTCTTTATCCTTTCTAACAATGGTGATGACATTGCAATGCTGAGATGCACATGGATCTACCATGTTGATGACATCATTATTTATAGAGTAAGTGTAATTGACCTTAGCACCCATTTTTGGTATAGAAGATGAATCTCCTTGAGTGTGTTTCAGAAAAGGTTTCATGAATTCTGTATGATTGTTATTGGATTAATGGTTGTCAATCACAATTTCTCTAGTGTCAATTTGTTCTTGAATAAGATGTTTTAGGCACATGAAATTATTGGTCTTATAACCCTTGTTCTAGTGAAAATCACAAAAATCAGTCTCCTTCCACCATCTAGGTTTGACTTCTGGGTCATATGGTTTTATCTTAGGTAACATGATGATGTTATTTGCCTATAAAGTTCTCATGGAAGATTCTAAGGACTCATCCAAAGGAGTGAACTCGCATTTTGGTTTTGTAACCCATGGATTGTACTCATTTGAATTTTTAGTATGCTCAAATGTCTTCTTCTCTAAGGATTTTGTAGCTTGAGTGTCAATAGTGAGGTTAAATGCTGGTGCTTTGGGTGAAGCACTGATGTGATCAACAACACTGTCTGTGATAATACTTTTATTCTTGTTCCAAAATTTGAGTTTATCTTCGTTGTTGGAGCTGGAACCTGAATCAAATTTTTTCTCTTTATGAAGTGAGATATCTCCCTTGTGAACAAGTATGTCCTCTATTTTTTGGCACTATCCACCATTTTTTCAATTGAAGTATGATTTATCTTCTAGAGATGATGGTTGATTTCTGAAATTAGATTATTGATGAATATTTCAAGTTTCTCTTTTTCCAAGATTTGTCGAGGATATAGTGAGAACTTCTTCCTCTAACATTTGAGGAAAGTCAGGAATGGTTCTCCTATTCTCTTCTCTAGGTTACAGATGTCAATCATGGTGACCAGATGCTAGATGTTATAGGAGTATTTTTGATAGAACAGTTTGATTAACTCCTCAAAAAATTTTATGGTTGGAGTTATTTTGGAGAACTAGAGTATTGATGCTCCTCCCAAAGACCGTGGGAAGAGACACATTAAGTACATTATTTCATAAATGAATTCCATGGATAGAGTGCAAAAACATCTGACATGATCTTGAGGATCTGAATTTCCATTGTATTTGTCATATTTGAGTAGTTCCACCCCTTTTGGGAATGGTGGCATACATATCATTTGATCAAATGGAAATGGACATAGGGCATCCATAGAGAATTATTTGGGTTCTTTCTCTTCTTCTAGTTTGGTTATTGTGTCTTTCATAGCATGCATCTACTTCATCATAGTAGTGATAGGGGTCTCTTCCTCTTGTGTGATGATATCTTCAACATTAAATTTGTGAGGAATCTTAGCCCCTTGTTGGGATAATTTGAGGAAATATGTCTCTTTGTCTTCTTGTAAGAAGTGTTTCATCATTTTTTTAGAGAGATCATCATCCTAGTATTGTACAATTTTATAGGGTGTGGGTTCCTGAGCCTTACCCTCATCAGAGTCATGGCCTTGTGAACCATGGCTATCTTCTCTCTGAGACATGGAAGTGTGTTGATTGAGATCTTGTGTTGATTTAGGACGGGTTGTGTTACCTCCTTTTAAGTGCAAATTGTCTAGTTCGTAATCTTTAAAAAGATCTAAATTGTATCGTTGATGAAGAGACTGAACAATAAGAGAAGATGAAGGTGATGTCTTTGGTTCTTTTCTTGGTGTTTTGAGTGAGGAAGCTCTGGTTTCCACCATTAACCTTTAGGTGAATCTTGGAGCAAGATAAGACAACTATATGATGATGGAATATGGATGAAGTGACTGAGAGGGGGGGGGTGAATCAGTCAACCATAAAACACTTCACTATTATTTCTTTCTAGATCCCTTAGGATATCTTAATGAATATTATCTGTTTAACACTCGGTAAATAGATTGTAGTAACTTGGTAGATGCAAAGAGTATTAGTAAAATTATTTTTTAGATATTCATCACCACTTGTATATGATTAAGATAACTATTAAGAACACAAGAGACACAGGATTTAACGTGGAATCCCAATATGGGAAAAACCACCAATGTATCTAGATACTGATTTTCACTTTTCTGAAGTGATGCCCGGTTAGAAGCCAACCCGGTAAAAGGTTACAAAACACACTGTTAGGTGTGACCTTGTTAGAGGATTTAATCATCCTGCTAGGAGTGGCCTGGTAAGAGGTCTTGAGAACAATTCAATGGAATTGTCACCTTGTTAGAGGATTTACAATATGGTTGTTAAACCAACTCAGTTAAGAGATTTAGAATTCACTGTTACAATGATAAAAAGGTAACAATGAAAATGACCTGTATAATAATGCAACTGCCTTGCTGATTACAGATCTCTATTCTGTATAAGTGAGATCCTTCCTGATCGAATATATCTCTACTGCTCCTCAAGGATATCTAGTCATCCTTCATAATTTCACACACTCCTTTCCTGTCTTTCTTCTATATATCTTCTTCTATATCTCTTCTTTATTTTTCACATTTGACCTTTTATTTATATGATTTTAGATTTATCAAATCGGCATTACTTAGTATAACAGTCGGCTGAATTAAGCAAAGATCCTTCAAGGGCCGACAGTGCTCGGTGACCATAATGAAATTTTCTACAATCTTTTGGAGACCGAGAGAACTTGGTAAACACTGATAATCCTTTTTCTTTGATAACCCAGTGAACTCGGTAAATGCTAACTTTTCTTTGACAACCGAGTGAACTCGGTAAATGCTGATTTTTCTTTGATAACTGAGTGAACTCGGTAAACACTAATTTTAATGCTAGGCAGACCGACTAAGCTCGGTAGGTACTGATTGTTGCAGACTATGACATTGTGTGACATCAAAGACAATACATAATTTGAGTAGCAATTTTCTTTAGACAATTTTTTCCAACAATCTCCCTCTTTGGTATTGATGGCAACACAATATGTCATAGCATAAGAAATTTTGAAAGGATTAGCTCGGTTCAGATTCAAATCTCCCTCTGTCAGCAAACTTCCTTTTTCTTAAAAACTCTTCCTCCTGACTATTGAAAATTTCTTGAAGTAATAGCAAAGACATAGCAAAGACACTCCCTCTTTGACAACACATGCCAAAGACAATTCACATATTACTGGTGTAAACTAATGTACCTCAAGTACTCATTCATATGCAATGATTCCTTGAATATGCTGCATCAACTTGTTGATTTTCTATCATGTTCTGGTTGATGCATCACTAAAACTATATTTAGTGAGCCTCGGATAGGGGAATGACCCCTAACTTACCTCTTAGATACACAAATGCATCCTTGGGTAATGGTTTGGTGAAAATGTCTGCAATCTGCTCTTTTGTATGAATATATTCTAATCTGATTTCCTTGTCCTGCACCAATTCTCTGACAAAGTGATATTTAATAGCAATGTGCTTGGTTTTCGAATGCATTACTGGATTCTTCGAAATGTTTATTGCACTTGTATTGTCACAAAATATAACAACTGGTTCTTTGATCTCAACCTTCATACCTTGTAATAACTGTTTAAACCAAACAATATTTGAACAATTTACTGCAACAGCAACATATTCTGCTTCAGCTGTGGATTGAGATGTACAATTTTGCTTTTTACCGGTCCAGGATACCAGCCTTTTTCCAAGAAAAAATGCTCCACCACTTGTACTTTTTCTGTCATCAATGTTCCCTGCCCAATCAGCATCAGTAAACACTTTTAAGTCTAGATTGCCTCCAAATTTATACCACAAACCATATTCTTCAATTCCTCTTAAGTACCTTAAGATTCTTTTGATTGCCATCATATGATTTTCCTTAGGTTTTTCTGAGAATATTGCTACTATACTATCTGCTAAGGCAATATCAGGTCTTGTATGTACTACATACTGCAATTTTCCAATCATAGATCGGTATAAGGTCTAATCTACTTCTTTTGAATCATCATTTTTGGTAAGTTTTAGTCCAGTACACATGGGTGTACCAACTGGTTTTGAATCTTCCATACCAAACTTCTTAAGTATTTCCTTAATGTATTTAGATTGAGTAATGTATATACCATTCTTGCTTTGCTGAATTTGAAGACCAACAAAGAATTTTATTAAACCAAACATAGACATTTCAAATTCTTTGTTCATTTGCTCTGAAAATTCTTTGCACTGATCATCATTCCCTGTAAATATAGTATCATCTACAAATATTTCTGCCAATACAATTTTGTCATCCGGTCCTTCTTTAATATACAGATTGCTATTATCATTGGCTCTTTTGAAATTAATCTGAATCAGATAGTTATGGAGTCTTTCATACCATGCTCTAGGAACTTGTTTAAAACCATACAATGCTTTGTGTAACTTGCAGACCATGTCCTTTTTATCTGGATCAACAAAACCTTCAGGTTGCTCAATGTAGACTTCTTCATCAAGAATTCCATTGAGAAATACAGATTTTATATCCATCTGATATACCTTAAATCCTTTATGTGTTTCATAAGCAAGTAGAGTTCTTACACCTTCTAATCTTGCAACAGGAGCAAAAGTTTCACCATAATCTATACCTTCTTCTTGAGAATAACCTTTACATACCAATCTAGCTTTGTTTCTAGATACTTGACCGTCTTCATTTAGCTTATTCCTGAATACCCATTTTGTTCCAATTACATTCTTATCTTTAGGTCTAGGTACAAGAGTCCATGTTTTGTTCTTTTGTATTTGTTCTAATTCTTCATTCATTGCTTCAATCCAACTTTCATTTTTCAATGCATCTTTGATATTTCTAGGTTCAAAATTAGTAAGCAGACATGTACCTTTTAGCTTACTTCTTGTCATAGTACCATCTGATTTGTTTCCAATAATTTGATCTGGTGTATGATGCCTTCTGACATATTTGGCTGGTATAGGTTCCTTTCTTTTTGAATGAGTCATGTTGTTGTCTTCTAGGATCTCTTCTTCAGGTTGCTCTGGCTCGGTAGATATTTGCTCGGTAACTTCAGGCTGAGACTCGGTTTGAATTTCTTCCTGTGACTCAGTTTGAACTTCTTCCTGTGACTCGGTTTGAACTTCTTCCTATGACTCAGTTTGAACTTCTTCCTATGACTCGGTTACTATGCTAGGCTCAATAGATATAGTTTCCTTATTGATAGTTGTGTCTGGCAATGTTTCAGGTTAAATGTAAATGAATCTCCTGTAGTTTTTAGGTTCCCTTTTGCTTTCTACTTCAGTCTTTTCTGCAAACTCATCAAATTTTACATGTATACTTTCTATGACTTTGTGAGTAGACAAGTTTAGACATTTGTATGCCTTACTTTTGCTAGAATATCCTAGGAATATTCCTTCATCACTTTTCACATCAAATTTATTTCTTCTGGATTCTTTAAAGATATAACACTTGCTACCAAATACTTTCATGTAACTTACATTGGGTTTATAGCCATACCATAACTCATAAGGAGTTTTGAATGTGTCTTTCTTCAATTGTACTCGGTTCAAGGTATGAACTGCAGTGCTGATAGCTTCCTTCTAGTACTTTATAGTGATGTTCTTTTCTATCATTAGAGTCCTTGCATAATCCATAATAGATCTATTTCTTCTTTCAGTTATTCCATTCTGCTCAGGAGTTCTACGAGTTGATACCTATCTTTTGATTCCTCTTTCAATGCAAAAGTTGTTAAATTCATGGGAGATGAATTCACCACCTCTGTCTGATCTTAAGCATTTCAATCTTTTCCCTATTTCCTTTTCCACTCTTGCCAAGTACCATTTGAACTTTTCAAATAATTCTAACTTTTCTCTTAAATACATAACAGTCATCATTCTAGAATAATCATCAATGAAAAGAATAAAGAATTTATCTCTAGTATAGCTTTCTATTCCAATAGGTCCACATAAATCAGTATGCACAATTTCCAAAATCTCTTTAGACTGATAGTTCTTACTCTTAAAACTAGTCTTTCTCATTTTGCCAATCTGACAATTCTTACATAGACCAGTATTAGGTTTCTTCAAAGTAGGAATGCCTCTTACCTTCTTGAATTTGCTTATTTTCATCATGTTATCAAAATTCACATAACATAACCTTTTGTGCCATAGCCAAATTTCTTCAATTTGAGCAATAAAACATGAATATTCACTGAGATCAAGATAAAATAAGTTACCTTTTGTTTGTTTGCCTGATCCAATGAGTTTTCCTTTTCCCATCCAACAGTCTTGCTTGACTATTCATGAATTCAACCTTGAAACCAATGTTGATTAGTTGTGCTACACTTAGAAGATTATGTTTTAGTCCTTCAACCCAATAAGCATTATCACATATGAGTTCTTTGGTTAATGAGATTCTTCCTTTTCCTTTTATACAACAAGGTTCATTGTTTCCAAATCTTACATTGCCACTATCATAGTCTTCTAGGTATTCAAATTTTGTCTTCTCACCAGTCATGTGATGTGAACATCCACTATCTATTATCCATATATCATCTTTGCTTATATGAGAAATAAGTGCCATCTTATCTTCATCATCATCAGATTCATCTTTTATAGCAATAAAGACAATTTCCTCTTCACTATCATCAGAATCTTTAGCCATAAAACATGTTTTCTTACCTTTATCCTTGAATGATTTGAAATTCTTTTTGTCATAGTACTTGTGACCTCTCTTCTCTTCCTTGGCTTGCTTTTTTGGGCACCTAGCTGCAATATGTCCAATTTCTTCACATGAAAAATAGATTAAAGGAGTTTTACCTTTATATTTACCTTTCCCTTTAGAGTACTTCTTTGCAAGTAGTGCTTCTACAATTTCAAGATCACTATCAGAACTTTCTTCTGATACTTCTTCACTTTCTGACTGAACTTCTTTTATTTTATTATTCTTCCTTAGTGAAACCTTGGCCTCAAATGCTGACTCAATAGTTTTGGAAATTGGAACATAGTTGTCATAGTTGTCTAATTCAAAGGCTGTCAATCTTCCAACTAAAGCATCCAAAGTTATATTATGGTTTGCTTCACATCTTCTTTCTTGAATAGCTGATACTCTTATTGCATAGATAGGGAGTAATGTTCTGAGTACCTTACTTATAATAGTTTCATCAGTGATTGTTCCTCCAGAAGCTCTAATTGCACTAACACTTGCTTTGATCCTTTCAACATATTTTGCAATGTTTTCATCTTCTTTCATATTCATCTTGTCAAACTGTCCTCTTAGGCTTTCTGCTTTGGCTCTTTTCACATTTGCATCACCACCATATATTTTCTTTAGTTTGATCCACATTTCATATGTAGTAGTGCATTCTTTAATTTCATCAAATTCTTCATAGCTGAGAGCTGATGCAATGTCTATCATCATGGTGTTATGACTCTTTTTCTCTGCAATGTCTTCAATAGTTAATGCGCCAGTAGGAACTGTGTATTCTTCATCAATGTATTTGCATCTTGAATCACCAATGGTAGCCAGATGAAGCCTCATGAGACCTTGCCATGCTGAAAAGTTATCTCTATTGAGCTTTGGAATTTCTCTTTTGTAAGACATCCTGATCTTTAGCTTAGGTCCTTGAAACCCTTCCTACAAGCACCAAAAGCTCTGATACCAATTGATGGAATATGGATGAAGTGACTAAGAGGGGGGGGGTGAATCAGTCAACCATAAAACACTTCACTATTATTTCTTTCCAGATCCCTTAAGATATCTTAATGAATATTATCTGTTTAACACTCGGTAAATAGATTGCAGTAACTTGGTAGATGCAGAGAGTATTAGTAAAATTATTTTTTAGATATTCATCACCACTTGTATATGATTAAGATAACTATTAAGAACACAAGAGACATAGGATTTAACATGGAAACCCAATATGGGAAAAACCACCAATGTATCTAGATACTGATTTTCACTTTTCTGAAGTGATGCCCGGTTAGAAGCCAACCCGGTAAAGGGTTACAAAACACACTGTTAGGTGTGACCTTGTTAGAGGATTTAATCACCCTACTAGGAGTGGCCTGGTAAGAGGTCTTGAGAACAATTCAATGGAATTTTCACCTTGTTAGAGGATTTACAATATGGTTGTTAAACCAACTCGGTTAAGAGATTTAGAATTCACTGTTACAATGATAAAAAGGTAACAATGAAAATGACCTGTATAATAATGCAACTGCCTTGCTGATTACAGATCTCTATTCTGTATAAGTGAGATCCTTCCTGATCGAATATATCTCTACTGCTCCTCAAGGATATCTAGTCATCCTTCATAATTTCACACACTCCTTTCCTGTCTTTCTTCTATATATCTTCTTCTATATCTCTTCTTTATTTTTCACATTTGACCTTTTATTTATATGATTTTAGATTTATCAAATCGGCATTACTTAGTATAACAGTCGGCTGAATTAAGCAAAGATCCTTCAAGGGCCGACAGTGCTCGGTGACCATAATGAAATTTTCTACAATCTTTTGGAGACCGAGAGAACTTGGTAAACACTGATAATCCTTTTTCTTTGATAACCCAGTGAACTCAGTAAATGCTAACTTTTCTTTTACAATCGAATTAACTCGGTAAATGCTGATTTTTATTTGATAACCGAGTGAACTCGGTAAACACTAATTTTAATGCCAGGCAAACCAACTGAGCTCGGTAGGTACTGATTGTTGCGGACTATGACATTGTGTGACATCAAAGACAATACATAATTTGAGTAGCAATTTTCTTCAGACAATTGTTTCCAACATATGATAATCTTATTTGGGAATAATCAAGTGACGCAACCTTGTCAAGATTGGATTGGATGTAAGTGAAGGATACGTACTGTGCCTAAGATGTATGGGTAGATTCCAAAAAGATGGGGGAAATGGATTCACAACACTTAGCCTTTGGTAGATCTAGATTGTTTTGACAAGGTTTTTGACACAAGATGAGACTTGTTCCAGATTAATCAACAAGGTGACAAATCAAGCCAAAAATATTACTTTTGGAAAATGAGATGGATCGATGTTTCTCTTCTTTGAACTTGACATAGTGGATTTTTTGAGAGAATTTTAATAAAAGCTTAAGGTTGACTAGATTTTTGTTAAAATTAGGGTTTTCTGACAATTTTGTCCAAACTATCATATGACAGTATCCAAGCTCATACAACATAGAATTGGGTCTAGCATGAAACTTGTAGAATCTTGTACGACAATTGATACCATGGATTATTTTTTCTTGGGATTCTAGACAACTCTCGTATGACAGTGTCCTACTTCCCATATGACACTTGGGGGGTTCTGATATGACACTTGCAAGAAATGAGTAATTGTCATATGATAATTACTAGGTCTGGATGACAGTTGACACCAGAAAAGGATTTTGCTTCAAATTTTCAAGATTTTGGTGTTTTGGTCTCAGTTTTCTTTTCAATTTTGTTGTCCATTTTTCTAAATCTGTGTGTTTTTGGATTATCTGAGGGTGTTTTGCATAGTAGTAGGCTTACAATCATAGAAAAGACTTGGTAACTTACTCGACGAATCAAACATACCTAGCTTAACCTAACTAGGAGAAGAGATGTATTACTTTCATGTTGGCTTAGGAACATACTTAGAGACTCCTCAAAATATGGTGGTCCAACAACACACAATTGATGTTGAAGCCAATATTAGCTGAGTTCAAGCATCAAGGAGTGATAAATATGATGAGTTTCTTGGGGTTATTACTATTCACCTTGCACAAACACTACAAATATTTTAGAGGTAGATCAATAGAAAACTAGCTTAGGCTTTTAATCAAGGAATTCATTCACAACTATCTCTCATAGTCCTGCAAGAAGGATTGAGGCCCTTAACCCTATGAGTACTCAAATCCATGTAGTCTCACAAGAAAGATTAAAGTGGATCTTCTCTACACAAAATCCAAGCATGTTCATGGAATAAATCCAAGGAGAAAGATAAGTTATGTCTTCCAAGGCTTTAACCTCAAGGAAGTGTCAAATTTTATAGTGGGGTGGAAGAGTCAGCTTAAGACTTGTCCCCACTTGGGTCATTCCCGAGAGATTTTTACCTTGCTGATAGGCCCTCTACAGGATTCAATGAAATGTGAGGTTGGGGACCATAGGATCTGTGTTTCTATTCTCTAAAAGAGAAGAGCATAATCCCCTAGCCTTGTCCTTTTTTGTATCCAAGACACACCAAATAGAATTAATCCAGAGATAGTACACAAATTGCCAAGGGGGAGATACCTTATGGGTTTTTGATTCTCTGAAAAGAGAAGAGCATAATCCCCTCAATATCTACAACATGTAGTATGATGCAGGTAACTAATTATCTAAGTGCCTATGGAAAGAGATTGTAAGAAAACATAATATATGCTCGATGAATATTTGGCAACCTACAAAACCACATGTTAGAAATTTTCATTAATGAGCATTCTTTGGCTAGTGAATTCTAAAAGGGTTTCCTGCAAACAAGGGCTTAGAGGACAAGACAAGAATAGGACAAAAGGTAGCTTCCAATGCTTAGGTCTTCATATTTCATCCTACAAAAAGTGTTAGACTGTCTCAAACAATCACACACCAGAAGATAGAAAGTGTAACGATTAGCAATCAGTCAAATTTAAGAGTAGAAACCTAAAAAATTAATTAAAAAAACCCATACGACAATTGAAATCCTGGTATGAAATGTTGTAAGACAATATAGTTCAACCCATATGACACTTCAATTCTGATATGACAATGTGTACATATAGATATGACAATTAAACTATGATACTTCAATGTATTACAATTGGTATGACACTTCAGGAATGTAGTCTATCATACAACACAAAGAGACTTTTGATACAACACTTTGCAAACTATCGTACGAGATTGTACAAAAAAAATTCAAAAACTGAGAATTTGATGAAAATGATCAGAAAATGGATGAAAAATAAAAATGTGAAAGCCAATATCGGGTGCCATGGTGGGCACCAAAAATGTGTGTGTGTAAAAATTGTACCTATTCAGAAGACACAACACATTAGTAAAACATTATTGATCAATGATAAGAAAATAAGCAATCAAAGCATATATCATCAATCAGGTGATTTACTCTCTTCTAGAAGACATGAGAATGGTATTCTCAGATTTGATCAAGATCAGTGATAATGCAATGCCTAAATGAAGGATTTGAATGTGAAAACTATTGAAATGAATGCAAGATTAATCTACATTTTTGGCATTTTCAATGCAAATAACAATAACAACTATATGAAATTGATCTAAAACCTTGATATCTAGCTATGAATGCAAAAATTAGAGAACAATGATAGCACTTGATCTCAAAAATGATGGACAATCTCACAAGAACTCTACAGTATAGCGTTGTTGTTCTCAAAATTGCACATGATATGTTGTGAAGGACTGTGGCCTGTTTATATAGAAATTTAGGATTGAGAACTCATGGAAAGCCAAAAATCACTCCTTGATTAACTTGAATTGATTGGTGAGTTATCAGGGATTTAGAAACAGTTATGTAGTAAAATAATGCAAATCAACTTTTTAATTCATAATTGGAAACTGAGATCACTCCAATCTGCGTTTCAACTCACAATCAAATGTTGAGTTTTAGAAAGTTAACAAATTGAATCCAAGTGTTGATTTTGAGTTTAACTAGTTTTCTGATTTTTGTATAGATAAATGTGAGTTTATTTAATTTTCCATATGTTTTATTCTCAACTTAACTCATTTAATCAATTAAATAACTTATTTATGGTTTAATCAATTATTTTAATCAAACTTTATCCAAAATTATATTATTAAATTTGACAATTCGATTTTAATCAATTATTTTTGAGTTTTCGATTTATCGTCAAATAAACAATATTAATTAAGAATAATTTAATTAAATCTAATTAAAATAATTAAGTTCCTAAAGGAATTTTAATTAATTAAATATTTATCATATTCAATCAATTGTACTTAGGATAAATGAAATAATATCATTTATCGCTAAATAATATTTAATTAGAGATAATTAGGATAGATTAGGAATATTATTCGATGTAGAATTGTAATAGGATCAATTAGGGTTTTGATGATTTGATATGCAGATGTGCCTTTGGTTAGGTATTTTAGGTCGATTTTGATGGATTTGTTGATGTAGGAGGTTAATGGTATTGAAGCCCATTTTTGGGGTATTACACTTCCTAACCTCTTAAGCATCAACTTTATGCTTTCATTTGTCATTATTCTACTTGTTATTGTTGTTCCTTAAATTTTGCATGTTTACATTTCTTCTCCTATAAAATTTTGCAATGGGACTAGGATTGTTTCAATTTTAGCATACGACATTTGATTGTACATACATGTAGTTTATCTGATTCCCTATTGATTTTCATTTTTTAGCTATGTCCAAATTTGTTATAATTAAAACATCTATAATTCTCTCTATTAGAAGTATTTTTCACCACACTTTTGTACTTGATTTATGGCCATAATTGTTGCATTTGAAACATTTACCCAAAAAAGATGACCCATTCACTCTATTTCTACATTGAACAACTCTATGACCAAATTCATTGCATACAAAGCATCTACCATTCAAGTTTTGAGCATTAGATTGTCTTATTGGAGACCTTTTAGGTTTTTCCTTCTAATTTCTTTGACCAAATCCAGAGCTCTCACCTTCTCAAATTCAAGACCTTATCTATTGACTTTCATTATCTGGCTTTCAAGTAGTGTGTCAACCTTAGGTGAGCTAATCATGAACTTTTCTTTGTATTCATTTACAGTTTCAAGATCACTCCTGAGAATTTTATTCACCCTTTCAAGTTCTTCCTCATTATGTTTGGATTCTTCCAAATCAAGTTGAAGTTGGCTAATCTCATAATTCTATCTATTGCATTCAGCATATTTTTCCTTCAAGGAATGATCAAGATTCTCTTCATTCTTATTTCCTTCTTCAATCGTATTGGTTAGCTTCATCACTACAAATTCCATCCCATGCTTCAGTAATTATTTATCTTTTGTAAGCTCCTCAAATTATTCTATCTTCTCCTTTAGATTACCATCTTCATTTCTACTTTCTTTCTATTTTAGTTTCTCAATGAGTTCCTTACTTTTATCCATGGATTGCTCACCCTTTCAATGATTGAATGAAACTTTTAGCTTCCTTAAGACTACTCTTCAATTCCATAACTTCAACCATTGTATCATGAAGATATTCAAGTAAAAAAAGGAGTTGTTGAATACTATTTGAATCCATTAAAGCACCTCTTAGGATCTTCCTCAAGCTACTAGGATTCCTCTGAGAAACTAGACTCTAATACCAATTGTTAGAATCAAGAAACAGTGAGAGGGGGGTGAATCAGTGTTATGTAATTTTTAACCTTATTAAACCGATTCTTAATCAAATTAACACATATGAAGAAAATTAAAATGCTAAATAATAATGCAAACATCCACAAAATCATAAAACCAAGATCATTATCATTGAAATCTAGTCAAGGGAAAAACATTGTATGGATAGAACCCACAAATAAAAATATTATGTAGAAGTATAATACCCTGTTAAAGGTTTATAAAATGAAATTATTGTGCATTCAAGAACACTACCCAGATCTCATTTCTCAATTTAAAAAGAGGATTACTACCTATATGAAAAACATATTGTCACTGATAAAATTGAACTAACATACAATATCTACAAATTCTAAATTGTAATTCCTCTTAGGCACAATATACTAATTTCATGCACTTTATGACTTATTGCTTTGTAGCTCTTTTTTAGACCTCAGATCATGACCTTTCACATTTGAAATTGAGCATAACCATTTCTATCTCCCTCTACACCAACTATATATCCACAAATTGATCAACCATATCAATCTTATATATCTTCTAAAAAAGAGTATATCATCCACAAGTTGACTTGTGAATACTTTACAAAATAATGAAACATGTTATAGATAGTCAAGTAGATATACATGTAAATATTAATGTGGACAAAAAATAATTGATCACATGCTAACCCATGTGTTGGATAGACATCCTCAAACAAAATTACCAATCATCAAAATTGATATAATATATCTGCATAAGGTGTTGGCATTAAGCATGATTGTCATTAGTGACAACATTTATTCTAAACAGTGCATACCAAGTAGAACAGTACATACCGAGAAGAACAGAGCTTGCCAAGTAGAGTAGAGCTTACCAAGTAGAACAAAGCTTACCAAGTAGAATAGTGCATACCGAGCTTGCAAAGTTTCACAGTGTTTACCGAGTGCTACACGGTTAAACAAGAAATTTAGTTTCTATCGAGTAACACTTTATCTACCGAGTCTCCAGTATTTACTAAGTTTGAAACTATGACTGAGTGGTTAGTATGGACTGAGCTTCCACTTCTACTGAGTGCATGATGATGTCGAGTAATGCAGTGGATGCCGAGTATCAAAAAGTCACTGAGTTAGTTTGCAGTAACTGTGTAACTATATTTGGGCCGACTTAGTAATATTTGTGTTTACTTGTTTAAGATCTGACTTTGTAATTGTTTTGGAATTGACTTAGATTGATATATAAACAATGTTTTATGTCATATCCAAAAAGGAAGATATAGAGAAGTATGAAAAAGAGAGAAAGGCAGAGATAAGAGAATTAAAAAGGGCTACAGCAGTATAAGAAGCAGCAAAGATCTATCCATCACAGAAGGTGATCAGTACATCAGAGAATCTCAATCAGCAAGTATAGTTGCAAGTAAGAGATCTATTGTTTCATCCTAATAGGTGAATCAGCTTGAAATCCTTTAACCAGGTAGACTTAACAGTCTTTGTAAAAATCTCTTAACCGAGTGCATACTTCATTATATGTTTGTAAAACCTCTAACAAGGTGGACCTAGTAGTCCTTATTGCTCCTAATAGGGTAGATCATCAGAAGTGATCATTGTAAGCCTTAACCGGAAAATTTTATATTACAGTATTGAAGTTTTGTGGGTATCATCCCCACCCCAGTTTTACTTTCTACTTGGAAGGTTTTTGGGTCACCAAATCTCTGTGTTCTAAGTGTTATGAATTTTTTATTCTTTCTCTTACTCATGCATGCAGTCAGATTATCAATCTAATATTATTAAGATCTGAATCTGTTAAAAGTTTTGAAGTTACTGATTCACCCCTCCCCTCTCAGTAACCTAGATAGTCTTGAATATTTCTAACAATTGGTATCAGAGCTAAGTGGATCTCAGAATAAAGTTTGATAGCTTGAGAAAAGATTCAGGACAATGGAGATATTTAGACTGAACAAAGTAATTGAGAATGAAAAGCTAGATCTAGAAATGGCCATAACTCAACTCAAAGAAGCAAGAGAGCATCTTTCCCTTTCCCTAAAAAGAAGGAAGGAACTTGCAAATCAGACCAATGACCACCAGTATGTTGAAGAAAAGATTGAGGACTTTTTCCCTTCAAGAAGCTCAGATGAAGCAAACAATGCAATCAAAGAACTTCTAGAAAAGAGTGGATCTCTGCAAGAAGAAGTGAGAAAATTGAAAAGAGAATAGGAAATTTAGTCGACAAGATTCTGTGAAGTCTTGGAACAAAGAAACAAGATGAAAGATGAAATAGATGGAAAGAACAATGAAATCCAAAATAAAACTCTTCAACTAGAAAATCTTATTGATCAAATCTCCAATGCAAATGAAGAAATCTTAACTCTAAGATCAGAAAATGAAAATATGAGAGAAGAGCTGAGATTTGAAAAGCAAATCAATTTAAGAGTGATGAGTGAGTTAGATGCTGAAAGGAAAATCAATGAGAGAATGTTGAAATCTCAAGAAGATATGAATCAGGTGTATGAACGAAACCTTCATAGGCAAAAAGGAAAAGTAGGCCTTGGATACAAAGAGGAAGGTGAATCCTCCAAACAAGGTACTCAAAAGAATCAGAAACCTACTTGTAATCACTGTTACAAAATTGGTCATACTTCAAACAAATGTTGGAGCAATGGAAAAGAAAAATTTAATGGAAAATGCTACAATTGAAATCAGCTTGGTCATAAAGCAAATGAATGCAAGGAGAAACCAAGATTTAAAGGCATATGTCACAAATGTAGCAAACAAGGTCATAAGGCATCAGAATGCAGAATTAAACACCCAATCCAGCGGAACAAATTATTAAAGCAATGTTTGGTTGGGATTACAACACTTGGTGTAGATGTCATTACTGTGGAGAATATGGACACATTGGCATGAATTGTGTAAGGCACCACTTGAGAAAAAGGGATTCTACCATAAGATTTTATAATTGCACTAAGCTTGGTCAAATAGCTAAAACTGCATGAATTTAGGCAAAATTGAAGATGAAAAGAAAGCAAAAGAAAATAACATTAGGAAGTAGATGAGATAGAAGTGGATTCCTAAACCTACCAAGCAAACCAATCCTGAAGTCACTAATGAAGGGAGTGGCTCTATGAGCTCTAACTAGTCTCCAAGAAAGCACTAGAACTATATCTTCATAGACATATTCCAAAATAGTTCCTGAACTAAAAGGAAGATAGATCCAAATCAGTATGCAAGATACATCAGGATCATAAGAAGGTCGGTATCAGTTACCACCGAGCAAGGTCAGGAGTAACCTAACTTCATTTGGTTACCGAGTAAGGTTGGAGAAGTATGAATTCGTATGATTGTTGAGTTGTGGAGTCTTCACCAAGCAATTAATTCATAGTGGATGACAACCTATCTAATTCAATACCCTAATTTGTACTAAGCATTAATGACAAAGTTTTAACAAAAGGAGTGAAATCAAGTTCACTATTCACCGCAAACAAAAGTCTCCTAGTGCAATCAAGCATTTCGAAGCATACTTCAGCAAGATATTCTCTTTCCTCAAAGAATTTACTGTGTTCACTGAGCTACCATGGCATCATCCAGCACTAAAGTGAGGAAAGGTTCGGAAATGTTGGTTCATGGAGAATGGAAAGCACCAGATTTCAAACTCATGCCCGCAGTTGCTGGAACCCTAGACCCGAGTGGAGCTCAATCTCAGATCCCTCCTAAGGTACTCCTTATTAACAATATTCACTATCATTTTAAGTGTATAATTCAAGAGCTTGGAACCCTAGAGATAGATACTATTCATGAAGAACTATGTGTCAATGGTGTTCTCAAACCGGAGCATCAACATTTGGAAGATAAGGGTTTAGTTCACATCACACACTTACCTCGGAGCTTTCAGATAAAATGGGTCAGATATATCCTTAGCCGAGTACATAAAGGTAAAATATGGCTTGAGCAACCAGTAGAGATTATGAAGAAGATGATTCACCGAATCACTGGTCTTCCCATGCTCGATAAGGCAAAATCTACAAAAACCCTAGGTCGGATGGAACTGAAAGAGAAAACCCTAGCCAAGTGGGATGGTAGAGGTATGAAGATAAGCAAAATTACTGATGTAGAATTGAAGTTTGGTATACATATCATAGCTCACAAGATATACAGTTCAAGTCGGCAGAACAGTGTTCCGTGTGAAGCAGTTGACCTAGCGTATAAAATTGTAAAGAACAATCTGTCATTTGACCTAGCAGATCTTTTGTTGAAATAGTTCAACAAGAACATGGAGAGCATCCAAACCTCAAAGAAAAATCCATGTAAGTTTGGCTCACTGTTGGTTTGTTTATTTTTCTATGCTCAAAAGTTTTTCCCATCAAAAGGCACGGTAGTATGGAGAAAAGATGTGCCGGTTCTTTATCAGATGAATGAATACATTTCAGAAATGGGTGACAATTTTGAAAGCATAATGGATAACTATTTTGAATCATTTAAAGAGAAAATGAACAATAGATTCCAGATTCCATAAAAATTGGTGGAAGATTACAAAGATGATATTTGTTTCATGGTGGACTGTGATAATCTGTATATACAGGTAGCAAAACCAAGGATTGTACATGTGAAATCTCTTCCCTATGAGGTAAATATTGATGAAACCAAGAATATTATTGAAGCCCTAATTAATCAACCTATTAATCCAAAGGCACCATATTTTGGGAAATATGAAGAAGCTAAGGAGAGAATTGAGCTTAGTATAAAGCTTCCATAGGCGGTTAACAAAGGAAGAAAGAGGATGGCCAAAATACAAGCTAGCACACCTCTAATGTCAACTGAGGAAAAAGGAGAGGACTTTGAAGAAGAAGAAGAGAAAAAGGATGAGGAGGAAGAAGAACAAGTACCAGCAAAGAAGAAAGGAAAAGTAATTATCACCAAGGCACCCAAGCAACCCTTTGCAGTATTTACAAGAAGGAGTGCAAGAGGCAAGGAAGGTAAAGACAGTGAAGAAATAGTATTCAAAAGGCCTCCTCCTTCATTAAAAGAAAAGATCAAGGATTTGAGAGAAGAATCTGGAATTGGAAACTTCAAATATCTCAAATATGAAATCAGATATGAGGAAGAGTAGTAGGAAATTGAAGATGTCATTGTCGAGAAAATAGGAAAATGGAAATACTCACCTGAAGAGATAGCTTCTCAAATCCTAGGAATTCTACTGAACAAAATTAAGTTGAGATGGTCCAATGCAAGAAAAACTATCAAGGACATCTATGCTCAAACCTTGAGGAAATTAATGCCAAGTTTGAAAAATGCTGAAATTAATAAGGCATTGATAGATAATGAAAATAAGTTGACACTCAAATTCAACAGTTGTTTGATTTTGATCAAATATATTGAGTTGGTTGTGAAGAGTACCACTGCCACATGGAAAAACATCTATAATCTTCACAAACTGAGTGCCGAAACTATGATAATCAAGGATATTGATGATGACAGTGATGAACATGAAGAAGATACCGAGGTAGACAAGCAAAGTGATGAGGAAGATAATATTGTTTGGATAGCTACAGAAGTCATTACCTCACTTCCTCACTCTCTAGCAAAAGTTGCTACACCTAGCATGGAGATAACTTCAAGTATGATTGTGACAACTTCCACAAATACATCAAATGTCAAATCATCACTAGCACAACTCAATGTATCATCGACAAAAATGACTACCACCTCTTTTACCAAGTTGCAGTCTCCTGTATCTACTTTAGTACCTACTTCCATATCAAGTTTTCCAGCAGTAAGTACCTCAGTTTTGGATACTTCAGTAAGTATTTCAGTTTTTGATTCTACAATTGTGAATACTTCAGTTTTGATCCCTTCAAGTATTCTAGTCGGTAGTTTATCATTTTTCATAGCTAGTCCTACAATGTCTACAATAATTTCTACAAAGGCATTAAGTGCAATAACAGTTGATCCTAAGGCTCAACTAAGTACAAGATTTTTGAGTAAGAATGTAGAAGAGGATATAGACTTAGATGAGGAGATAGAGATTCCAAAATTAGACTTTGCAAATCTTTTAGCAGACCAAATGCAAAACATTGGTGAACTCCTCCAAAAGAAAGCAAAGCAGAAGAAACTAAAAGAAGAAAGGGACAAGGAATATAAAATTATTGAAGATGCAAAGGATATTTTGTTAGAAGCATTAGGTATTAAAGTTGATTCCTCTCAACATATTTTGTTACAGTTAGCTGAGGCAGTAAACAAGTTCCATGAGGATTCCTTTGCATCAGAAAAGATTCTTGAGAAAGCCGAGGAGAAGTTTCACAATAAAGTGCTTGAGCATGTTGCTCATCATATAGCTATTAATCAGGTAGAATTATCTTTAGTTTTGACAGATATTGAGTCCTCCTATTCCAATGTTACCTCACTTTTTGCTAAGCTATGTAATGTTGCCGAGTTCACTAAGGAAGTCAAGGATAAATTGAATAAGATTGATGAGGATCTAAAGGACAGTGTACAGAAGTTGCAACTTGAACCTAGTTCAAGCTCTGCACATCATATGAAAATCACATTCCTATCAAATAGGTAGTCAAAATTATTAAAAGAAGATACAAAGATCTGGTCAACACTGCTAGATATTCAGAACATGATCCTTCCCATCATGGACATAATGCAAAAGCACATTGTTCACTCAAAAGCATTACTCCATGACAATCAATTTTCCATTGCAGATCACATGATTGAATTCTCTGTAGAAATCCAAATTGCACTCCAAACATGCAAGATTCTGCAAGAGAATTGGGACAGAACTCTAGCACTAATCATAAAGGTACATTCTAATTTTCTTTCACATTTTGGATTCTCCCTATAAAATACTTGTATATACATGTTTGGCATTATTGTCAAAAAGGGGGAGAAAATATATAGGAGAAAGTGTATAAGATTAAGGTGTGTAATACAAATGGGGGAGAAAGTACTCTATATAAGGGAGTCATGAAATGTATAAAAAATAGTTTGACAGAGATAAATTTTGAAAAAAAAAAAAAAAGATTTAGCATGATTCTTGTATATAAGTTTTGGCAATAACTTTTTTTGTCACTAATGCTAAAGGGGGAGATTGTTGGCATTAAGCATGATTGTCATTAGTGACAACACTTATTCTAAATAGTACATACTGAGAAGAATAGTACATATTGAGTAGAATAGAGCTTACCGAGTAGAGCAGAGCTTACCGAGCAGAACAGTGCATACCGAGCTTGCAAAGTTTCACAGTGTTTACCGAGTGCTGCATGGTTAAACAGGAAATTTAGTTTCTACCGAGTAACACTTTATCTACCAAGTCTCCATTATTTTCTGAGTTTGAAACTACAACCAAGTGGTTAGTATGGACCGAGCTTCCACTTCTACTGAGTGCATGATGATGTCGAGTAATGCAGTGGACGCCGAGTATCAAAAAGTCACCAAGTTAGTTTGCAGTAACCATGTAACTATATTTGGGCCGACTCAGTAATATTTGTGTTTACTTGTTTAAGAGCCGACTTTGTAATTGTTTTGGAATTGACTTAGATTGATATATAAACAATGTTTTATGTCATATCGAAAAAGGAAGATATAGAGAAGTATGAAAAAGAGAGAAAGGCAGAGATAAGTGAATTACAAAGGGCTACAGTAGTATAAGAAGCAGCAAAGATCTATCCATCACAGAAGGTGATCAGTACATCAAAGAATCTCAATTAGCAAGTATAGTTGCAAGTAAGAGATCTACTATTTCATCCTAACAGGTGAATCAGCTTGAAATCCTTTAACCGGGTAGACTTAATAGTCTTTGTAAAAATCTCTTAAGCAAGTGCATACTTCATTGTATGTTTGTAAAACCTCTAACAAGGTGGACCCAGCAGTCCTTATTGCTCCTAACAGGGTAGATCATTAGAAGTGATCATTGTAAGCCTTAACCGGAAAACTTTATACTACAGTATTGAAGTTTTGTAGGTATCATCCCCACCCTAGTTTTACTTTCTACTTGGAAGGTTTTTGGGTCACCAAATCTCTGTGTTCTAAGTGTTATGAATGTTTTATTCTTTCTGTTACTCATGCACGCAGTCAGATTATCAATCTAATATTATTAAGATCTGAATTTGTTAAAAGTTTTGAAGTTACTGATTCACCCCTCCCCTCTCAGTAACCTAGATAATCTTGAATATTTCCAACATAAGGATCTACTTCATTTTGTTGTTCTACTTTACTAATAACCCAAAATATGATATAGAGATGCACATATGTTAACCTTTAACCTTGTGGATCTATAATATGATAGAATATGCATTTATGAGTCTACCTTTAATTTTACACCTCACAATATAGATTTATGAGTCTTTACTAGACCAAATAGTGAATGCAGTCATATACTCTGTTCTTAACTAGGCTTAGCCAAATCTCCTAAAATACTTCCAATTTGAATATATACTTCAATGCAGATGTGTAGAATGATATTAGTTTCCAAAAATGACATTAAATAAGCATATGTGTGGTGTCTCTTTCTAACACTCACTACTTTGACTTGCAAATAGAGAATCGCTACCAAAGTGGCAATATATTGCAACAACCTTGTGTACCCAATACTCACTTTCCTAGGGACAAGGTACATACAACTCTTCATAATAGATAAAGATAAATTCTCATGCAATAATGCAGTTGATCTTGAAAACACTATCAACCTTAGAAGCACATTGTTACTAAATTTTATTCTCTATTACTATCACAAAATAGAAGCCTAATAAATCAAAATTTTCTCTTCTAAAACCTTGCAAATAGATCTTTATCAATTACCCGACTACTTACTCTATTAAACTATACAAAATTTATAAACCACACACCATACTTATATTAGAAATAGATAATTGTAGTTTACAATAAGGTCAACCATGCCAAAATGATATAAAAATTAATTTATAGGTCATCCATAGAAACAATAAAATACAATATAAGGTCCCATTCTAGAAGCACCCATACCAAAACATACATTATACCAAACATGGACCCAACCAGATAATAGATAATCATTAAATATGTATGTCACACATAGCACAAACCTAGATAGATAAAAGATAGACATTAAATGCACTACTTTGACAAAAAACATGAAGCATGATCCACTCTAGGAGAGATGGGAACTATGAACATGCTACACATAGTCCAATGTGAGATCTACAATTATTTGAACAACTACCCAGCCATCTTAAATGTGTAGTAAATTATTGACCAAATATCAGATCACTTTCCAACTATATCCACACCTCCACACACCATGGAGAGATCCACATCCCATGTTAGAAACTATGCCACTTGCCAATAATCCATGCCAAAAGCTACCACAACACATTTTTGGACCAGACCACAAACTGATCAGAAGTGCAACACATGAAGATACTATTTCTAGGTCACCAATAGAAATTTTGAGATCACCAAAAGCACCACAACAAAGATCAAAACCTAAAAATAATTCAAATCACATATACATATATTAAACCTTTATTTTTGAAGTAGAAACCTTCTCAAAAGTAAAACTAAATAACTATCATTTTCAACTACATAACTCTATTACTAAACTACTGAGATCCAGAGAAAACCATATAGTTTCAGACCTAAGCAACTAGTTCCAAAGTAGTGAAAACCATCATCCTTACAATCTCCATTCTTCCACTATTATGAATCTATGTATTCCACTATTTTGTAGCATTGAATACATAAATATCATCCACTACTCTAAAGGTACAGATGCACTAACATGTTTAGCATACAACCTTACTATTAGAATATGAATTTTATGCTATTAATGTTGTTTTCATTAATGGTTATCATTGATGTCAACATATCCTATAAATTTTCATGTTTTAATTACATATCAGTTGATGTGTATTGATCACCTTGGCATATTGGTAGAGGTGTTTACCAAAGCATGTGTTCTAAATGTCCATCTTTTCCCTTTTTGTTGTTGGTCATATTTTGTGTCCAACATGTGTGGATCGATTGTTTGGGGTTGGTCCTATTTGGAGTGTGTTCATTTGTGTTGTGGTCCTAGTAGTTGCAATGTAACATGTTCATCCTATCCATTGGTGGAGAAATATTTGGAGTTTTTGTAGTGTTTTTCTATACTTGAGGCATGTTGGATTAGGCAAGGAGGTCTAGGTTTCATTCCTTACCAATGCATGAATATTTTAGTGTGGCCTTGATGCAGAGCCTTCCTATATCCCCTTAAGGAACCCTATTCAACTCAAGGATTCAACAACGTCTTGGAATTCACTCAAGGAACAAGAGTTCAACTCAAGGTTCAACAAGAAGTCTCTGACTTTAGGACATCAACAAAACACTCCTCTATCACAAGTTCACTGCCTTGATTCATTTTAGGCAACTCTTCAATCCACTTTGCAAGTCACTTGTCTTCACTCAATCCCCTTTATCCTTGAGGACACAACATTCCACTCCCTTCTATGGATGTCTTTGATATCATTAAATCATCATAACACACCCAACATACCTCAAAACCAAACTCATTCTTTTTCATTGGTTTTAGACAATAAACCTTCAATATCTTGAGACATTTACATAAACAATGCAACCAAACCTTGTTCCTTCCCAAAAAAATTATTTGAGATAATTATAATAACCCTTGGGATCTATCTAAACTCCCCTTCTCTAATACTTCATCATTCAACAACTACCTTTAACAAAATCAAGATAAATTACCTTCTTGTTGCCACTATTCTATCTTCCTTGACATGCCTATACTCAGAGACTCATAACTTTTGGAAAATATCCAATTTCCTTAATCCCTCTAGTGACTGTAACTAGGCCCTTAAAAACATATCCAAGAATGGGAAACATCCAACAGTGCAATTGGGAGATATGATCCCCATATCAGTTCTATTTTCTGCAACAGAAATTTTCATTCCCCCCCAGCAAACACTAACTTCCTTCTCATTCTTTTCACTATCACCTGCATTCAAATCCTATACATTACATGTTATTAGAATTTTTACATTCCTCTCCCACAAGGAATAGAAATGCCATAGATAGTGGGAGAGGTTCTAACACATTCTTTACAAAACTGCTAATAAACTGTCACGCTACCTGTGACAGACAGTAGGAAACTTTAACTAGTTTGTTAGAGATAAAAATTGTAGGGGTCTATAATAGAGATTGGAAAAGACTTATCTAAACATGGAGGCCCTTCCAAGGAATTAAAATAGTAACTATCAATACAAAGCAAACTTATTTATTATCAACTGAAATCTGTGACAGTGACTGTCTCTATGACAGTAATTGACAGAGTTCTTTTTTTTTTTATTGCTTTTCCTCTCTGATATATTCACCTCCTCTCGACAACTTCTTCCATACAATCAAAAGACATTATTTAAAAAGACTCCTTGCCTTCCTAACTGACCACAAACTGAACCAAGACTCCCTTTGGTCACCAACTGTCCCTTGTAACTGCTACATGACAGTAATAAATGGTTTTCATAATGACAGTCATTACATTTTTGAACAACAAATGTATCTTGTTTGATATACTTCATGAAAAGGACTTATTAGACTTTGTATAACATTCCTAAATACTTCTAAAAGACCTTTAAACAATCCCCACACACCTATAACCTTACTAACCTCACTCAAGCCTTATTTTGGCTCATGTTGCCAACAATGGCAATTTACAATATGTTGCACCTTTAGTGCACTTTACATCACTTAGAGGCTTTAATAACCTTATTACATCATTTATGACCTTGGAAATATTTAATATAAACTCATAAAACCTAAATAAAATTTTATGACTCTTGACTCCTCATTGTTGCCATTTTGCCCATTCTTGGCAATGCATTACAATTTGTCAACTTTATGAAATTCTTTAACATTTAATGGCTTCAATAGCCATGATTCCTCATCAATTGACTTGATATGTCTTCATTAGGCATTGATTTCCCTTGTACCTTCATTGTCTCCTTCATAGCTCCTGGTGTACCTTGTAGGTTCATGTGCACCTTGGGTGCCCCTGCACCAGGCCTATTTCAAATTATTCTTCTTGACATGGTTGATGGAATCGAGTAGTATAAGTAGAGTGATGATTCTAGTTGTTCGTATGGCTTATGTATAGATTGCATGCAAAGTTATTGTGAATTTGTTTACAAAAGATCTATGTATTGATGACCATATGCATGGATACAATAAGTAGGAGAATAATATATATTTTAGAGTCTTGGTGATAGTGATTTTAGTGGTGGATTCAATCTCTTTTCATATATACTAGAAATGAGACTATTTATCTATTAGTGAGCCTATTTGTATTAGAAATTGGCCATATTATTTTCTAAGGGTAGTTATCCCGACCAACAGTGAGCCAACTAGTAGTGATCCAAATTGCAATGAGCACAACCAGTAGTGATCCTTTTCTAAAAATCACCTTACCCAGTGTTACTTTAACCAGTATTTCATTTCATGAGAATTAGTTTGTCTGTGGTTTTTCCTAGCTTGGGTTTCCACATAAATCTCAGTGTTCAATATGTGGGTGTGTCTATGCCTATTTGTCCATATCTTTCATGAATGTTTAATGTGGTTAACAGATAGTTCAAAATTTGATATTATTTTCATTTATAATTTTATCAAAAAAGTAAAAGTTTTATAAAGTGTGTGGGATAATTGATTCACACCTCTCATTTGTTCAGCATGTTCAACAATTGGTATCAGAGCTTGGTTCCTTGATTTAGAGCTTAAGCACTTGTTGTAGATTTGATGGTGCACAAACTAAGCATTCCTATGTTTGATGGACCAAACTACAATAAATGGAAAGCTACGATGATAGGATATTTGGTTTCAGTTGGTTATAATATTTGGAAGCATGTAGAGACAAAGTATGTGTTTCCTCAAAATGGCCTTAAGAATCTAAACGAAACTATAGCTTATGAGGAGAATGAAAAGGTGAGGTATGTTATTACTAGTTCTTTATAAAATAATGAATTTGATAAGGTCATTTATTTAAAGACTTCTTATGAAGTCTAGGAAAAATTGAAAGAAATTTGTGAAGGAAATGATAGGGTTAAGTTATCAAAGAAGCTAACAGTAAAATATCACTATGAAAATTTGAGAATGGAAGAATGTGAAGGCATTAGGAGCTACTTAAAAAGAGTAGAGAATGAAGTTAATGAAGTCATGAACCAAGGAGTAACTATTACAAATGAGGATTTTATTGAAAATATTTTGATGACATTATCAGATACCTAAAGTGATAAGATCTCAGCTATAGAGAAGGTGTATGATCTGAAGAAGTTTACTAGAGAGTAGTTGTTTGGAACTCTAACTGAATTTGAGTTCAGGAATGTTCAAAGATAAAAGATTAGATCTGAGATAGTATTCAAGGAAAGTAAATTAGAAGAAGATCATGAACGTGATGATGAAGAAGAATTTGAAGAAAATTTTTCTAGGAGACTAAATAAAGGTACTAGATTTGTTAAAGTTTTAGATGTGGTAAGATTTTACATTTGGCTACTACATTTCTAGATAAGGTTCCTATAAATAAGTTTAAGAAGTTAAGAAGTCTTACTATGTAAATGAAGATGCTAGTATTTTCGATGATGAGTCAAAAGTAGGAGATTGTTTTATGTTGAAGAAGATAAGAAAATAGAAATTGATATCTCTAACATCTATGGTAAAGTTGATGATGATTTTGAAACTACTTTGTATGTTAGTAGAAAATAAAATGAATGGCTAACTGATAGTGGTTGTTCTCATCACATGACTAGAGATAAAAAGTAATTTTGTGTCACTGAACAAATATGATGGTGGCCCTATTAGATTTGGTGATGTTAAGGATTCTTATATTGTTGGTAGAGGATATATTAATTTTGATGAAAATAATAATATCGAATATATATATATATATATATATATATATATATATATATATATATATATATATATATATATATATATATATATATATATATATATATATATATATATATATATATATATATATATTATGTATATATATATATATTATGTATATATATTATGTAAAGGGTTTATATCACAATCTCTTGAGTGTTGGACATATGTGTGAAAATAGATATGATGTTTTTTTTAAGAATGAAGGATATGAAATTCAGAAGAGATTTGGAGATGTGATTGTAGCTGGAAAAAGAATAGGAAGGAATATGTACCAGCTTGAGGGAGATTCAAAAGGATATTTTTTACTATCTCAAACCAATGACAATTGGATTTGGCTTTAGAAGATGCGTCACATCAATTTTGAAAATTTGGTAGGAATAAGTTTATCATGTGCATTAAGAGGCTTGCCTAGATTATGTAAACTAGATAATGTGATATGTAAATGATGTAAAAAAGGAAAATAGATGAGAGAATAATTTAAGGAAAAAAAATATTCATCTACAGGTCTACTAGAGTTAGTGCACGTTGACCTATGTGGTCCTACCAAAAAGAGAATTTTTAAGGTGAGAGATAGTTTATACTTTTCATTGATGATTATTCAAGGTTGACTTGGGTTGCATTTCTTAGAGAAAAATTAGAGTTGTTTGAGAAATTTAAAATATTCAAGACTAGAGTTGAGAATGAATGTGGTGGAAAGACAAAATATTTGATATCTAACAAAGGATAAAATTTTACATCTGATATGTTTGAAAGTTTTTGTCAGAAACATGGCATTAAGAGATAGTTTCCAGTGGCTAGAACACCAAAGCATAACAATATAGTGGAAAGAATGAACTGAATAATTCAGGAAGTATAAAAGACTATGTTGAAGGAAGCAAGTTTACCATAGATTTATTGGAGAGAAGTAGTACATACTATTGTATACACACTTAGAAGAGTTCTATATTGGAGAAAGTATGGAAAGATGTCATATGAGTTATGGCATGGAAGAGAACCTATAGTTAAGTATTTCAAAATCTTTAGAAGAAAATGTTACATCTGGAAAGATGAAGATAACCTTGGAAAATTTGATAGCACAACTAATGAAGGCATATTTCTGGGATATTATACCAAGAGAAAATGTTAGAAAGTAAAGATCCCCAAGATAACTGAGAGGGGGGGGGGGTTGAATCAGTTATCTGATAATTAAACTATTTATCATCTTCAACATCAACTTCAATAGCTTTAAACAATATAATCAATGTAGTAACCAACCATAGAAAGATAATCATACACAATGACACAATAACACAAGATATGTTAACTAGGGAACCTCTTGATCAAAGAGTAAACCCCGGTGGGAATGATGCCCACAAAATGATGCACTAATATGTAAGTTCATTGTGAAAGGATGGACCCTGTTAGGAGTCTTATGAGATACATTTAGTGCATATGAATACCTATTAGGAGATTTTGAATCCCTATTAAAAGATTCTAACCTGGTTAAGAGTTATGGAAGATAGAAGGACCCACTGCCCAAACAGCTTCAAGGCAAGATCTCTAAACTCACTGTCCAATAGATCTTAGGATTATTCAAAAAAATAATATGAAATATGTTACCTCCTTCATAGTGTGCCAAAACCACACTCTCTTCTACACAAGATCACAAATCCAGATCTTTGTACTTCACAAGTCTTCCTTCATCACTGAATTAGCTCTTATCTTAACCTCATGCATACATTCGCATCACAAATTTCACAATTTCATATCACAACTATTACAATCCCATCCAAAACAAGGAAAAAATTCCTTCCTTTATACCACACTCAAATAATTACAAATGATTCAGCATGCAAATACAAAATAATAATTTCAACACGCTACACCAAAAATTACATAAAACTGTCGGCTTCCAAATACAATAACTTTCGAATCACGTGACCTTAAAGTTTGCACCATGAACCATGTCACCAAAAATGATTCTCAAACTTCCCTTTAACTATGTATAATCAGATTCCATCCCAATTAGGAGATATCCTCTGATTACCAAAAACCGCGACTCAGGAACACTGCCAAAATACTACTTCCACCAAAATGCTTATAACTTTCATGAATGAATGAATTTATTTTTGTGCTCTTAACCATAGGTTAATAACAGACCAAGGAACATGCCATCAATTGTGCATAATCCCAAATGAAATATCCCATGTGCGTAAAACAAAACTGTGCCTGCTACTCTGCTAATCTCTAGAATATCACTGTGTTGACATCAATGATAATCATAGTCATGAATGCAACAACCACTACTATAGAATGACTGCCAAAGGATTGAGAATTCATTCCTAACAATCTCCCCCATTGGCATTAATGGCAACATAGATGAAAAACATCCAATGTTCCAAAAATCCAATCACTGCTGCTCAACTGCTCTGCTACTCTTCATCAATGAAATCTTTCTTCATTTTCCTATTCAGTCTCTCCAACAAATGTAGTTCCTCAATGTTTTTCATGATTCTCTCCCCCATTGACATCAATGACAGAAATTCCATCACTATGTCAAACAACAGCTCAATGTCAAAAGACATTGTTCATAAAATACATTCACAAGAGTCCTCATGACTTAGCTTAGATACACATACTCCCCCATAGAGGAAGTACCAACATCCAGTCCAAAAGAAAGATAGGTGCATAAACCACTGGATGGATGCAACCATCTACATCTTTACTCAAGAGTAGGTTGGGGCATAAACCCAAGCATACCTCTTAGATACTCAAATGTATCCTTTGGCAAGGGCTTAGTAAATATGTCTTCTATCTATTCCTTTGTGCTAATGTACTCCAATCTGACTTCTTTATCTATAACTTTTTCCCTTACAACATGATACTTGATCTCTATATGCTTAGTCTTAGAATGCAATACAAGATTCTTAGACATACTAACTATACTGGTATTGTCACAATGTATGACAATAGGCTCATCAAACTTAATTCCAATATGCTTTAGCATTTTCTTCATCCAAATTATCTGGTTACAATTGTTAGCTGCTACTACATACTCTGCTTCTGCTGTACTCTGTGAAATACAATTATGCTTCTTGCTTAACCAAGAAACTAATCTTCCTCCAAGAAAAAAGGCTCCACCACTGGTCCTTTTCTTATCATCAACACTACCTCCCCAATCAGCATCAGTATATGCACATAGGGTAAAATCATTAGAAGTTTCATACCACAATCCATAGTCCATTGTGCCTCTTAAATATCTCAGTATCCTCTTTACTGCTACATAATGTGACTCTCTAGGTTCAACTTGAAATCTTGCTACCATTCCAACTGAATGTGCTATATCAGGTCTAGTGTGTGTCAAGTACTACAATCCACCAATCATGGATTTGTATTTCTTCTGCTCAACTACTGGTGTTTCATCTTTACTAGATAGTTTATGTCCTATAACCATAGGTGTTCCAACTGGTTTACAATTCTTCATACAAAATCTTTTCAACAAATCATTCAAGTACTTTGTTTGACTTACAAAGATACCATCTTTGTTTTGTGTTATTTGTAATCCCAAAAAGTATTTCATCTCACCGATCATACTCATTTCAAATTAAGTCTTCATTTCATCAACAAATTTGTCACTAGCTTCATCTTCTCCTCCAAAAATAATGTCATCAACAAAAATAACTATAACTAACAATCCATTCTCAATTTCTTTTTTGTACAAGTTACTATCAGTTGTTCCTTTTGTAAATCCCAATTTTAACAAATACTTATCCAATCTAGCATACCAAGTTCTAGGTGCTTGCTTTAGTCCATACAATGCTTTCTTTAGTTTACATACCATATCTCCATCTTGAGTCAAAGGAAAACCTTCAAGCTGCTCAATGTAGACTTCTTCTTCCAATTCACCATTCAGAAATGTTGACTTCACATCCATCTAATACACTTTCAATTTCTTAAATGCTGCATAAGCCAAAAAAATTCTTACTGCTTCAAGTCTTGCCATAGGGGCAAAATTTTCTTCATAGTCAATTCCTTCTTGCTGTGAGTATCCCTTACATACCAATCTTTCTTTGTTTCTTACTACTTCTCCTTGTTCATTCATCTTGTTTCTGAATACCCATTTAGTTCCAATCACATTCTTGTCTTTAGGTCTAGGGACCAATTCCCATGTCTTGTTCTTCTCAATCTAATCTAGTTCTTCCTTCATAGCATTAATCCAATATTCATCTTCACAAGCTTTACTAGTAGATTTAGGTTCAATTTGAGAAATGAAACATAAATGTACCTTCTTTCTAGTCATAATTCCTTTGTCCAAACTTCCATTCACTTGCTCAATAGGATGATGTCTTGAAATATACCTGTTAGGTGTCATAGTCTTAGATCTTGTCTCAACTATAGATTCTTCTCTAGATTCTTCTCTATTTTCTTCAGCATGACTTTCATTCAACAATTCACTATCAGTCCCAAAAAATTGTTCAATAGTTTCAATATTAGGCTGAGGGTTAGTTCCTTCATCAGATTCATAATCAAGCATTCTTTCCTGAATTTTAAACTTCTCATCAATTTTCACATTTGCACTTTCAACAATAGTCTTAGTTCTCTTATTGTAACATTTATAAGATTTTCTTTACAAAGAATATCCAAGAAAAATTCCTTCATCACTTCTAGGATCAAACTTTCCTATATCATCATCTCTCTTAATATAACATTTGCTTCCAAAAATTCTAAAGTACTTAAATGAGGGTGGATGTCCAAACCACAATTCATAAGGTGTCCTGTCTGTGTCTGCTCTGATTTGTACTCTGTTCATTGTATATACTATTATATTCACTGCTTCTCTCCAAAATGTCTTTGCCAAATCACTCTCAAACAACATAGCTCTAGCTACTTCAGTCACTGATCTGTTCCTTCTTTCAGCAATAACATTTTGTTCAGGTGTTCTAGGGGCTGAAAACTATCTCTTAATGCCATTCACTTCACAAAAGGTGTTAAACTCTTTAGAAGTAAATTCTCCTCCTCTATCAGATCTCAAACATTTAATCCTCATTCCTGATTCATTCTCAACTTTATTCTTAATTACCTTAAACTTATCAAATGCTTCAGATTTTTCTTTCAAAAATGCAATCCACATCATTCTTGTAAAATCATCAACAAGAATCATAAAATACCTTTCTCCATAGAATCCTCTAGTCCTAGTAGGCCTGCTCAAGTCTATATGAACAATCTCCAACATCTCTATAGATGTCAACTTCTTGCTAGGAAATGAACTCCTTTTCTACTTAGCCATCACACATTCCTTGCAAATCATGTTAGTAGGCTTCATAATCTTAGATAAATCTCTTACTGCAAGTGTAGAACTCACTTTCACAATATTATCAAAGTTTATATGACAAAACCTTCTATGCCATAACCAACTGTCATCAATCTTAGTCATCAAACATGTCATCTCAATAGGGTTCAATTGAAATACATTACCTCTAGTTCTAGATCCTGTTCCAATCAAATTTCCATCTTTATCCTTAATCACACAAGTTTTCTCAGCAAACAAAACTTGATATCCCTTATCAACTAACTGTCCAACACTCAATAGATTATGTTTCAATCCATCCATAAAGTAAAAATCATCAGTATTAGTCTTTCCATCAAGAGTAATAGATCCTATACCTTTAATCAAACAAGGTGCATTGTTACCAACTCTAACAACTCCTCCATCATGATTGTTAAACTTTATGAACTTTCTTTTATCACCATTCATATGATGTGAACAACCACTATCTATAATCCAATAAGCTTTCTTTTCAACTTGGGAAACTAAGGCTTTTTCTTCTTTAATATCAGATTCAAAATTTTCTTCTTTAATAGCTACAAATCCTATGTCATCAAGGTTATCATTATCATTGTCACTCAAATGTCTTTCAATTCCTGCTTCAATTTCTTCATCATTTGCATAATAACATTCTTTAGGTCTTCTAGGATTAAAATTGTTTCTATACTTCTTAACTCTCTTAGGACACTTAGATGCAAAATGACCATATTCTTGACAAGTCCAACATTTAAAGATTTTCTTACCATCTGGTTCTCTTTTCACAAGCAAGGTAACACCTTCTTCAATCTTCTTATCTTCTTCATTTCTAGATCTACTTCTATTGGCATAATCTCCACTCACACTTGTACTTCTTGACAAAGTAGGTCTAATGCTAGAGCACTGAATGTTGTCTCCATTCTAGGTAGTTCTCCTAATAATCTCAGATTCATCTCTACTACTTCCAATCTTCCAAGAAGAGTCTCTCTTGAAAAGTTTAGTGTACAATTTATCACTTGTTCAATCATTTGTGTAGTCTACCTGAATACTGGTGTCAATGTTCTCAAAATCTTCCATATTACTTCATTCTCTATCTTTTCACCTCCACAAGACTTTATTCCTGCAACAATTTCTGACATCCTACCAATATAGCTTCTAATAGATTCATCTTCCATCATTCTTATGTCTTCAAATGCAAAAATCCAATTATGTAACCTAGCTTTCTTTGCATGTTCATCACCTTCAAAAGTAGAATGTAAAGCTTTCCAAATATCATAAGATCTAGTTAAACTTTTTACTTGATTGTATTCATTCTCTGAAAGTGCTGATAAAAGTGCTTCTCTTGCAAGTATGTTACACATAAAGGTGTCCTCTCATCATTAGAACAAGTTTCAAGTCTATCTTCCTCAATGATACTTATGTCATTCTTTGTAATCAACCAATAACTTGGTCCTAAACACAATAGATGTGTTTTCATCTTTTCTTTCTAGCTGTCAAAATTTACTCGATCAAACTTAGGGCTTTCTTTCCTAAAATTCACCATAGATCTCCTTAAGTTGTTAAACTTCTCTTTCAAGGACCTGTTGTTTTGATACCAATTGTTAGAAAGTAAAGATCCCCAAGATAACTAAGAGGGGGGGAGGGGGGGGGGGTGAATCAGTTATCTGATAATTAAACCATTTATCATCTTCAACATCAACTTCAATAGCTTTAAACCATATAATCGATGCAGTAACCAACCATAGAAAGATAATCATAACAATGACACAATAACACAAGATATGTTAACTAGGGAACCTCTTGATCAAAGAGTAAACCCCGGTGGGAATGATGCCCACAAAATGATGCACTAATATGTAAGTTCATTGTGAAAGGATGGACCCTGTTAGGAGTCTTATGAGATACATTTAGTACATATGAATCCCTGTTAGGAGATTTGGAATCCCTATTAAAATTTTCTAACCCAGTTAAGAGTTATGGAAGATAGAAGGACCCACTGCCCAAACAGCTTCAAGGCAAGATCTCTGAACTCACTGTCCAATAGATCTTAGGATTATTCAATAGAATAATATTCAATATGTTACCTCCTTCATACTATGCCAAAACTACACTCTCTGCTACACAAGATCACAAATCCAGATCTATGTACTTCACAAGTCTTCCTTCATCACTGAATTAGCTCTTATCTTTACCTCATGCATACATTCACATCACAACTTTCACAATTTAATATCACAACTATTAAAATCCCATCCACAATAAGGAAAACATTCCTTCCTTTATACCACACTCAAATAATTACAAATGAGTCAGCATGCAAATACAAAATAATAATTTCAACATGCTACACCAAAAATTACATAAAACTGTCAGCTTCCAGATACAATAACTTTCCAATCGTGTGACCTCAAAGTTTGTGATGTGAACCACATCACCACCAATGAGTCTCAAACTTCCCTTTAACTATGCAGAATCAGATTCCATCCCGATTAGGAGATATCCTCTGATTACCAAAAACTGCTACTCAGGAACACTACCAGAATACTGCTTCAACCAAAATGCTTATAACTTTCATGAATGAATGAATTTATTTTTGCGCTCTTAACCATAGGTTAATAACACACCAAATAACATACCATCAATTGTGCATAATCCTAAATGCAATATCCCATGTGCGCAAAACAAAATTGTGCCTGCTACTCTGCTAATCTCCAGAATATCACTGTGTTGACATCAATGACAATCATAGTCATGAATACAACAACCACTACTATAGAATGACTACCAAAGGCTTTAGTATTCATTCTTAATAGAAAATTCTACCAATGTTACTTGAGAAAATATTGAATAACATTGTAGAAAGTGTGGATGTGAAGGTTGATGAGGATTTTGTTAGAAATAGGAAATACTAGGAGGGGGGGTGAATCAGTATTTCACAAAATTTTGATTTTGCCCAAGTATGGATATATTTAATTAACTTGTAACTTGCATAAGAAACTAAACTGAATAAACTAAATATAAAATATAACCATTAAAAAATAGAACTCATAAAACCATGTTTCTTCTCAAGAAAACCCTAGCCAACGGAAAACCCTGGTGGGTATGGTATCCTTAAATGATCCACCAATCAAAATGTATGTTGTTAAAGATATTGACCATGTTAGGAGTCTATTACATCCGTATAGTGTCTCGGTCCTTGTTAGAGGACTTAAGCCTTGTTAGAAGCCTCAATACTGTTAGGATTTGGTATTAAAAAACATGAATGTATGCAAGATGATCTCACTGCCAAAACATGCAATATAAAATTATAATCTTCAATACAAAAGATAAAATACAAAACCCTTGTACTGCTACTGAATATCTTCAATATTCTGATCTAGCTTTTAGGCTCTTCATAAAAATTGTTATCAACTCTCACTTTTCTGACCATACATTAGATTCTACATCAATACCATAGAATTACATAAGTCTTACACATGTCTTACTACTTTGCATTACAAATTACTTTCCTTTATACAAGCCATCACAAATATAGCTTTCTAGTCAGTTTGCACATTTCCAAATCATAACATTAATTCTTGTTGTCTTAGGGTTAACATGTAGGATGTTGCTCCTAATTAGTTAAGTCATTATTTTTATAAACAAAATAATCTCTTAACCCAAAACATTCATTTACTAGTCACTACTCTATTATGGTCAACTCAACACTGTTCTGTAAAACATTAATAACTTTGTCTATACATGTGGTACAGTCTCGTGCTCTTAAATGTAGCTTCATCATACCTCATATAATTTGTGATAAAGTTCTCTTGTGCTGGAAATACTTTTGTGAACTTTTTTTTATCAAAATAGTCTCCGTACTGACAGATAAACACTATTATACTTAGATAATTTCCTTAAGTTTTCATCCAAAACTATATCCTTGAATTATGTTGTCTTAATCCTGAATATATGTTTCCATAATGACAACATCATGATATCCTACTTAGCCAAATGGCCAAGAATCTCCCCCTTTGTCATTGATGGAAACATATGGGAAAATTGGATAAGTCCCAAAACTTTACAATAAAAACTTCAAAAACAAACTTGCGACATTTTGTAACATTGTGTTACATGGCCATTAAAGGATTTGAAAAATTCTATGGATCATACATATTTAATTATATCATTCCATTATAGGGATACTCCCCATTTGACTATACTATATCATTTCACCATATATCTATACCTTATATATATTAGCAATTTTCTCATACTACTACTCCCCCTTTGACAATAATGAAAATGGTGTGAATATATATATATATATATATATATATATATATGTCAAAATTTCTGATATACCTTTTGTCTTTAATTTTGTAGAGCTAGAAGACTTGAAATGCAATTTGTGAAATTCACCTTCAAGTTTGTAATCACTTTACCCCATGTAGCCTTAATTGAATTTAATACACCGAGTCATGCACATAGCCCATAAGATTCTATCTCAACTGCTCTTAGATTAGGATAAGAAAATTTAGGATATGATGTCTTTGAGGAAAGACATTCTTCCAGTTGATTTCGCACATTACTAATTTTCAATGTCAAATGTTCTCTAAGTAGTGCAAATATCTTCAACTTCCTTCTTTTTCATTCTCCAATAGGCTTATCTCATCATGTATCTTTCTTATTTTCTTCTCGATGTTTGTGATCTTCATGTTAGGATTTTGTAATTCATTCACTATGACTTTTAATTCTGCCTCTTTGTTCTTCAACTTTTCTATGATATCTAAGATATGATTGTATGAAAGGGAACACTAAACATACAATATTCTTCCTCTTTCGAGATATTTTATCAACTCCTTAATACAAACATCAAGGTTGTCTAAATAATTCTTAATATTCTAAAAAGCTAACTGAAATAACTATGCATCATGAAGTTTTTATGCCTTAACTATTGTAATATCTAATAATATTGTAAATTCACTATCAAAATCTTTAATCACTTCCTTTTCCTCATCTTTTCGAATCAACTTCACTGATCTGAGTAGATATAACATTTTGGAGCTTATTAGTTAGCTCAAGTAGTGATCCCTCCAAACTTTTTACCTTCTTGTTCTTTCTAATGATTTTGTTCAAAGATAAGATCAATTCTATTTGATCATCATCAACTTCTCTTCCCAAAAATTTTAGCACTAATTCAATAGGCAATTTTGGTGTGCTTGTTGGTGTGTCTAACTGTGTGTGTTGCGGTACAATCTTTGTAGGCTTCACTTCTTTTTATTTTCATTGTTCCTCTTTTTCTCCCTCATTAATTTATATTGCTTGTTTAGTTACAACATACTTCAACCTTAGTAAGGTTAAAGTGACTTCTTGCTCAACTATCTTCCATTTATTTTGTAACTTAGCATCATTTTTTGTTGATGCCTCCTCCAATGCCTTTGATTCTTTTTCCTTTTATTTTTCTTTTTCATCTTCCTCATCCAACATACCTTCAAAATTGCCAACATCCTCTCCTTGGTCTTTGAAAGGATCTTCTTTATCAATGGTGATGTTTGTGTCTTATACTTGCATAGTTTCATCATTAATCAATATTGTTGGTGGGGTAACTATAGTCTGTGATGTCTCCTTCAATGGTGATGTATCCTTTGTCTACGTAGTTGTTTCTTAGACTGGGGTGTCTTGTTCTAACTCACTTAAAGTTTATGTTGGTAAAAATGTCATTACTCTTACAACTACTTCAAAAAAAGAAATATATATTCTTGAAGAGGACTCTCTCCTCTAGTGCAGCATATGTTTTTCAAATTTAATTAATATGATTTAGTATTTTTTTTTTTCTCCAAATCAACATCTCCTTGACTATTAAAATACCTACTTGCAATATTTTTTAATTACAATAACTATGTCTAATTAAAACACTATAAAATCTATATGAGGATATTCTTGACTCTAATCTCTACAAAAGGGTATTTTTTTATTTTAAAAAAAATATCATTAAAAAGATTAGGAGTTATTGAAATGCCATTTTTCTGAAGTAATTTTAATTTTATTGTAATTGGACACAAAGTGGTATAAAACATGCATTTAATAGACATTTTGAATTGGAAAAGTTAAATAACTTATCTAGCTTAGCTAGAATGAATCTAGCTAGACCATATGTTTGACCAAAATTAATTTTAAGTTAGAAATACTATAATTCAATTGTGCTGATAAGTTAGCCTAAAAGGTGACACTTGATTGTGCTTTTACACTCTTCAAAAACTTCATAATCCAATGGATCTATGAATTCAACTCTAGGTTCTATTGCATCTATATAGGTAAAATCTATGTCAACTAAAAAGAATAAATCATTTTTGTACTTGTCAACCAAATAGGGTGGAATTCTTGATCTTTTCCTCATTTCATTCTAGAAAGTCTTGATAACTAGTGTTATGCTCTCATTTTTTTTATCAATAGGATGTCTTAGTTACACTTTGTTAATTATTTCCATAGTACATCTCTCATCATTCCAATCTTCTCCTATAGTGTAAGGAAATCTTCTCAAAAGATGGAAAATCATATAAGTAATCAAAGATGAAAATCTGAATTGAGAGTTCTTTGTCTTCTTGATCTTCAAAAGTTTTTCAATAAGTTGAATTCTCAGAATTTCACTCATATAAACTTCAACTTAGTCAATGCACATTAGGTAGGCTTCTTGTACCATTACTGCTACTATGTCATCTTCTCTAAAACTAGCACATAGCTTAGTAGCCATTATCTTGTAAACATATCTTAGATCATTTTGCTCAATTTTTGTTATCATAATTCCTCTCCCATTGTATGTAGAATTAGTATTTTCTATGACCATTTTCTTAAAATTCTTCTCATTTAGTATAATTGCACATTTTTTGGAAAGGCCTGTTGCTTCATGAATTAGATTTTTTGCGATTTCTATCACTCTATCATCCAACCAAAATTTCCCTTCATGAATTCTGCTCAATATGAACTTGTTCCATTCATCATTAAGAAAATTATAATGAAACATGTACTTTACAATATCTAGTTGACCTAAATGATTGTATCCTTATTTGTAAGACATGTCTTGATTGTAAATTTTATCATATTCCTCAGTCATACTATTATCTCCTACAGTCTCAAATTTGTATTTCAAATAACCTTTTACATATTCCAAATGTAAAACTCTATCTAGTGTAGATGATAAAGCCAAACTAGGGTCATCCTCTGTAGGTTCAATTGGATCCCTTCTCACCTTAGGTTTGGGGGTATCCTTAATATTGTGAACTAGGGTTGCATCCATGATTATGCTAAAAATAGTAGCTTTAACAGTAACCTCTTAGTGAAATACCTTAATGTCACAATTTAGGGATTCTAGCATAGAACTAATGAAAATATGTGTCTAAATCCTTAAAAATTATTTCAATATACACTATCTTGTTGGAATAACTAAGAGGGGGGTGAATCAGTTAAACACTGTCCCAAATCAAAATGTATAATCCAAAACAATTACTTCAATTCTTGCTGCTCAGTAACCAAATATACTTTCACTGTCTGTGCCTTTTACCAATTGTCAATTCTAAGCTTATAGTACTTATTGATCAAATCTAACATGTAATATGAAAAGTATGATAACAAAAAAATATCACAATCAACACATAACACAAGAGATTTAACGTGGAAACCCTATGAAGGGAAAAAACACCTGGGACTGGCAACCCAAAAATGTTCACTCTTCTGAAGTGAGGTTGGTGAAGACCCAGCCATGTTAAAGGTTACAAACACACTCTTAGGTGTGACCTTGTTAGAGGATTTTAGACTAGAAGTTATCATCCAACCAATAGTCACTCTAGGGTTGACAGGATAACAATGTTCACTCTAATGAATGATACATCAAAAGACTTTCTAAGTCCACTCGGTTAAGAGATTTGACTGTGTACAATGGTTAAATATGTAACAGTAGTTGATTTTTTTTATTAAAACTTCAATTACAGATTACAGATCAATATTTTGCTCATACAAATCCTCCTGATCAATATATCACTTCAGATTCAATACTGTGTTTACTTACTGTCCGTCGGTAATTACTCTTTGTAGCTCAGTAACTATTCTATAGCTCAGTTCTCAATAACCAGTATGATCAGAATGCATGAAACCTTCTTCACGTGATAATTCTATAGCTTCTTCTTCTTCCAGCATCTTTTCATAATGAAACTCCAGTCTCTTATATAGACATGTAAAATGTTTTCTTTTCCTCCATTGGATTTTGTCACTTAATCATCTCCATTGATTTTGCCACTTTAGGATTCCTCAGCTGATGTGTCAATAACACATTTCAATCTACTCCATTAGATCCTTCTGATTTATGTTAGCCATCGATCTTCATAACAAACCTTATCTATTACCTTAGAATCATACTCTTTACAGCTCATCACTTTATCAGCTAAACTAATCATTTAATTCCATTCTGTCTTTGTCAGTTAACAAAGAAATGCATCAGTGAACACACGTTTGGTTAATACTATGCTTAGTATACACTACGCTCCATCAGTGTATACTGAAATGCTTTAGTTTACCAATAACACTTCTTTGTAGCTTTCAGCTATATTCTTCATTATAGATGAATACAACATAATGAAGTCAATTCCATGAAGTCATAGACTCATCAACAAGTTACTCAATGTATTCTTTATCCTCAGCTGACATGTACATCTTCCTCATGTAGATTTCTTTATTCTTCATCTCGTCCACCTTTATTTAGATGTGTCAGTATAGTAACTTACAAGATAAGTACTATCAAGCTAGTTGACATCAATGACAAGATAAGTACTATCAAGCTAGTTGAAATCCTCTAAATCTTCTCTTTTTACTAATCTTGATCATGTTATCAAAATTTACATGACATGGTCTTTTGTGCCATAGCCATGCATCTTCATCTTTCATTAATAAACAAGAAGACTGATCCATATGAAGATAAAATAGATTACCTCTAGATTGTGTACCAGTTCTGACAAGTCTTCCTCCCTCTGCATAGATTTTCACCTTTTTGCTCTCAAAAGAAAGTCGGTGGCATGAATTGTTCAACTGTGCCACACTTAACAAGTTATAATTAAGTCCATCTACCCAATATGCATTCTCACGTCTTAGTCTATCATTAATCATCAGTGAACCTTTACCTCTTACCATACAAGGTGCATCATTTCCCATTCTCACAGATCCTCCATTGTATTCAACAAGTTGATCAAATTTCTCTACATCACTAGTCATATGATGTGTGTAGCCACTATCTATGATCCATGTATCATTTCTATCTACTCTAGAGATCAATGTTGTTTCTTCATGTTTCTCTTCTTCCTCTTAATCATCTTTCATAGCAACAAATACTACTTCTACATCATCATCAGTGTCAGATTTAGATTCAATATCTTTGATAATGTAACATACCTTCTTTCCTTTGTCATATTTGTCTCAGTCATCTCTTTTGTTGTATCAGTAGCCTCTGTTGACTCTTCTCCCACAGCTTCCTTCCAATCGGTCTTTAGATCTGTCATCATCTTTCTTCTATGGACATCTAGCAGCAATGTGACCAACTTCTTTACAATTAAAACATGCCAAAGGTAGCTTACCTCTATATATTACTTTTCCTTTGGGCAATCTTCTGGCCATAAGAGCTTCAAGATCATCAAGTTCATCGTCAGTATTGCTATCACTATCATCATTCTTAATATTCTTGCTAGACTTACTAATCTTCAAAGAAGACATGAAAGAGGATTCAACAAAAGGAAGAATAATGTTATCAAAGCTGTTTAATTCAAAGGTAGTAAGCTTACCGATCAGTGTGTCAAGGGTAAGATTGGAAATGGCTTTTGTTTCATGAATTGCAGAGATCTTGATCACATAAACTGGCAACAAAGCTCTAAGAATCTTGCTTATAATTGTTTCATCATCAATCACTCCATCAGATGCTCTAATAGCATGAACTACTTCTTTCAGCCTGTTTGAATACTGTACTATGTTCTCACCTTCTTTCATTCTCATATCATCAAAGTGACCTCTTAGACTTTCTGCTCTGGCTCTCTTAACATTCAAGTCTCCACTGTATATCAGATTTAACTTATCCCACATCTGTTTGGTAGTAGTACATCCCTTAATATCTTTAAATTCAGTGTCGGTACAAGCAGCAACAAGTTCCATCATGGTGATATTGTGTTCATGCTTGTCTCTTAGTTGATCAAGGGTTAAGAGACATGTGGGTGGTTGTATATAGCCATTCTTCATCAGGTCTACAGCTGAGTTTCCAATTCCAGATACGTGCAACAACATTCTACTTTTCCATACTACAAAGTTCTCTTTGTTCAGTCTTGGCACTTCCCTCTAATACATCTTGAGGTCTTTGTACTGAAGTCCTTAAAACCTTATTCTAAGCAACTGAAGCTTTGATACCAATTGTTGGAATAACTGAGAGGGGGGTGAATCAGTTAAACGCTGTCCCAAATCAAAATGTATAATCCAAAATAGTTACTTCAATTCCTGCTGCTCGGTAAACAAATATACTTTCACTGTCTGTGCCTTTTACCGATTGTCAATTCTAAGCTTATAGTACTTACCGATCAAATCTAACATGTAATATGAAAAGTATGATAACAAAAAAAATCACAATCAACACATAACACAAGAGATTTAACATGGAAACCCTATGAAGGGAAAAACCACCTGGGATCGGCAACCCAAAAATGTTCACTCTTCTAAAGTGAGGTCGGTGAAGAACGAACCCTATTAAAGGTTACAAACACACCATTAGGTGTGACCTTGTTAAAGGATTTTAGACTAGAAGTTATCATCCAACCAGCAGTCACTCTGGGGTTGACAGGATAACAATGTTCACTCTAATGAATGATACATCAAAAGACTTTCTAAGTCCACTCGGTTAAGAGATTTGACTATGTACAATGGTTAAATATGTAATAGTAGTTGATCTACCTTATTACAACTTCAATTGCAGATTACAGATCAATATTTTGCTCATACAAATCCTCCTGATCAATATATCACTTCAGATTCAATACTGTGTTTACTGACTGTCCATCAGTAATTTCTCTTTGTAGCTCGGTAACTGTTCTACAGCTTGGTTCTCAATAACTAGTATGATCAGAATGCATGAAACCTTCTTCACATGATAATTCTGTAGCTTCTTCTTCTTTCGACATCTTTTCATAATGAAACTCCCTTCTCTTATATAGACGTGTAAAACATTTTCTTTTCCTTGATTGGATTTTGCCGCTTAATCATCTCCATTGATTTTGCCACTTTAGGCTTCCTTGGCTAATGTGTCAATAACATGTTTCAATCTTCTCTGACAGATCCTTCTAATTTATGTTAGCTGTCGATCTTCATAACAAACCTTATTTGTTACCTCAGAATCATACTCTTTACAGCTCATCACTTTATTGGCTAAACTAATCATTTAATTCCATTATGTCTTCGTCAGTTAACAAAGAAATGCGTCAGTGAACACACACTCAATTAATACTATGCTTGGTATACACTACACTCCATCAGTGTATACTGAAATGCTTTAGTTTACCAACAACACTGCTTTGTAGCTTTCAACTCTATTCTTCATTATAGATGAATACAACATAATGAAGTCGATTCCATGAAGTCATAGACTCATCAACAAGTTACCCAATGTATTCTTTATCCTCATCTAACATCTACATCTTCCCCATGTAGATTTCTTTGTTCTTCATCTCATCCACCTTTATTCAAATGTGTCGGTATAGTAACTTACAAGATAAGTACTGTCAAGCTAGTTGACATCAATGACAACATAAAACTAATTTAATCATCTTGTATTATCTAAACATCAACAACACCTTAGTAATCATGAATTACCAATTCATTCAGGTTCCAAATCAATTGTAGATCATCATATCTTTGTCTTTAAAACTCTTTTAATCTCATGAATGGTCGAATGTTGTCCAATAATCCACTTTTACTCATTAAATCCTTTAAAATATTGTCGTCGCATTAATTGCATAAGTGTGTTCATGCAAAAAAGTTGTCTCTGACTATCAGTGAACTTCTTTCACTTTGTGTGATCTCATACATGCTCATAATCTTATGCACTCTTAACCATAGCTTTCCTACATCACTTAAAATCACATATTAACTTCACAAGGCTTGATTCAAATTTTGCTAAATTCTATGTTGTTCTCATGCTTGTTTAATAAAATTTGATGCTTAATCAGTTTGAGATGGGTTTAGAATTGATTCCAACTTACTTTCAAATGCTTCACCTGACGAACTTCATGATATTGTGGATGCACTTGCTTTATCTACAACTTTGACAAATCTAACATCTTCCATGTTGTTTCTATTTCCTTTTTGACTATTTTTGTTATACATATTCCTTCTAGTGTAGTTCATATTTCTTATAGGATTAGGATTCCTCATATTGTTCATTCTAAAACATCTTTTTGTGTGACCCATGTTGTTACCAATCTAATAAACTATGACATTGTTTACATATGTTGGTCATCACTGACTGATCTATGATCTGCAATTTCTAGCAATGTTTCCAAAATTGTTGCATCTATAACACATAGCTCCATTTCTTATATTGTTTTTTTCTCCAGTAGGTCTTTTATATGTAGGGTTAGCAACTCTAAACATTCTATTATTATCTTTATTATTAGATCTAGGTTTTTACAATCAATAGATCTATGACCAAAACCATGACAATTATAACAATAACCAGAGATAGGTTTGAATTGCTTACCTGTGCAATCCCTTTTCATGTGTCCAGATGAATTGCATGTATAACATCTACCTTTGAATTCACTTCACATTTATCTAGGTGATTTAACTTGCTTAGGTTTCTTACGTACATCTTTAGATTGGTTAGACTCAACTTTGTTTTATTTTTCTTCTTCTTTGTTTTCAAGTTTATGAATTTTGAGATCTTGTTCTTTACATTCTTTAGTCTTCTTTGAGAATTTTTCTTCAAAATATCCAAGACCAGTTTTATCATAAGTGGGTCTCTGATAATAAATCCCTTCATCAATCATTTCACTACTAGAATACAGTTTCTCAAGATGTTTCTTGGATTGAGTTAGTTCTCCTTTCATAATAGTATTATACTTTTCAAGTTCAGCATACCGCAACTTTTTAGTCCCAAGTTCGGATGTTACTTTGGTAAGATTATACCTTAGATCCATGTTTTTAGATTTCAGATCTGATTCAATTTTATTGTTATCATCTTGCAAGATTAACTTTAAATCTACAATCTTTAGTTCATGCTTTAGGATCTCATTCTCCTTTTTCAGTTTTGAAAATTCATCACTATCCTTGATCTAATTTATAGGGTCTTTCTTTGATTAAAGATCTTCTATCTTGTCTTTTAATTTCTCAATGTAGTCTTTTGCACTTTCATATTTATTCTTTAGAGAATCTCTTTCTCTAGTAAGAATATCAATCTTCTCAAGAGCTTCTTCTCAGTTTTTCTACAATTGATCCATAGCCATAGATATCTTACTCAAGTTGTTAGGCTTCTTTGAATAACTATGTTGTGAAACAAATTGTTAGAAATAGGAAATACTAAGAGGGGGGGTGAATCAATATTTCCCAAACTTTTTCTATTGCCCAAGTATGGATATATTTAATTAAAATTATAACTTGCATAAGAAACTAAACTAAATAAACTAAAGAGAAAACATAACCATAAAACAATAGAACTCATAACACCATGTTTTTTATCAAAGAAGCTCTGGCCAAGGGAAAACTCCGATGGGGATAGTACCCACAAATGATCCACTAATCAAAATTATCTTGTTAAAGATATTGACCCTGTTAGGAGTCTATTACATTTGTATATTGTCTCGGTCCTTGTTAGAGGTATTAGACCTTGTTAGAAGCCTCAACCCTATTAGGAGTTGGTATTAAAAAACATGAATGTATGCAAGATGAGCCCACTTCAAAAACATGCAATATACAATTATAATATTTAATACAAAAGATAGAATACAAAAACCTTTTATTGATGTTGAATATCTTCAATATTTTGATCTAGATTTTAGGCTCTTCAAAAAACTTGTTATCAACTCACACTATTCTAATCATACATCATATTTCACATCAATACCATATCATTCCATAAGTCTTACACATGTCTTACTACTTCTCATTAGAAATTACTTTCCTTTATACAAGATATCACAAATATAGCTTTTCAGTTGGCTTGCACATTTCCAAATCATAACATTAATTATTTTTTCCTTAGGGTTAACATCTAGGATTTCATCCCTAATTATTTAATTCATTATTTTGATTAAAAAAATAATCCCTTAACCCAAAACATTCTTTTACTAGTCGCTTCTTTGTTCTGGTCATCTCAACTCTATTCTATAAAACATTAATAACTATGTTTGTACATTTTGTACAGTCTTGCACTCTTAGATGTAGCTTCATCATACCTCATATAATTTTTGCTCAAGTTTTCTTGTGTTGGAAATACTTCTATGAACTTCATTGATCAAAATAGTCTCTGTGCTGATAGATAAACACTATTATACTTAGACAATTTTATTAAGTTCTCATCCAAAACTATATCCTTGAATTATGTTGTCTTAATGTTGAATATATGTTTCCATAATGACAACATCATGATATCCTACTTAGCCAAATTTCTAACAATTCGGAAGACTCCTGAGAGACATATTGAGTATGAATCTGATATAGAGGATAGAGGAAAAGAGGATAATAAAGAAGAAAAAGAGATACAACCATTGGTGGAAAAATGGTCAGTGCTCCCCTCATGATTCATGACATGGATTAACTATCTCATGTGTCTTCTATAATTTTATTGGTTGTATCAGGCATTAATAGGTTGATCTTTTGGGTCAACAAAAACCACTACTTGTAACAAGTGGTATCATAGCTTGGTCACAGGTTTGAATCCCCTCGGGTAACTCTGAGGGGGATATTATTGGAAAAATGGTCAGCACTCCCCTCGGTATTCATGACATGGCTTAACCACCTCTTGTGTCTTCTATAAGTCTAGTGGTTGTATCAGCCATTAATAGGTTGATCTTTTGGTTCAACGATAACCACTACTTGTGACAACCGCAACTAGCATCTACAGCTAAGACACCAAGGTATGTACATAAAAATCATTCTGAGAATCAGATTATTGGCAATAAGAATAGAGGATTTGTTATTAGAAGTAGAGAAACAAAACATCATGCTTTTTTGTGTTTAATTTCAGAGATTGAGCTTAAATCTATAGATGAAGCATGTAATGATCATAATTAGGCTAATGTAAAGAAGGAAGAACTTTATCAGATTGAGAAGAATCAAACCTTGAAACTTGTGCCTAGAACAAAAGTTAAGAATGTGAATAGTACAAAATGGGTTCATTAGAACAAGTTGGATGAAAATAGTAAGGCAGTAAAGAACAAGGAAAGTTTAATATGCAATGATTACACTCAAATTGAAGGAATCAACTTTGTTGATACTTATGCCCCTATTCCCCAAATGGAGGTTCAATCTAAATATTTTTGGCTTTTGCAACATATAAAGAACTTAAGTTTTATCAAATGGATGTCAAGTAAACATGATTTAATGGAGAACTGATGGAAGAAGTGTATATTGAACAACCAAAAGGATTAATATTAGAAGAATAAATAGAAATAGTACACAGATTGAGAAAGGCATTGTATGCATTGAATAAGGTATCAAGACCCTATTATAGTATATTAGACAAATACTTGATTGGAAAAAAAAATTAAAAAGGTTATGTAGAGAGTAAATTATATTACAAGATATATTCAGATCAGATCTTGATTATTTTTGTGTATTTTGATGATATTATTTTTGGAGGTAAGGATGATTTGTGAAAGAGATTTGCAGAGGAGATATAGAATGAATTTTGAATGTATATGATTGGAGAGTAGAATTTATTTCTTGAATTACATTTAAATCAGAGGAGAAAAGACATTTTTATTTGTAAGTCTAAGTATGTCAAGGAATCATTAAAGAATTTTGGGTTGGAGAATCGCAAACTCATTTGTACCCCAATTGTTACCAGTTGTGAGATGACTAAAGAGGATGAGTCACTGAAATAAAATGCATGTATAGATTGATGATTGGTAAATTATTGTACCTATATGCTACTAGACTAGATATAATGTATGCAGTATGTTTCGTAGATAGATTCTAGCCAAAAGTTAAAGAATCATATGTGATGGAAGTAAAGAGAATTTTTAGATATCTGAAAAGAAAAGAAAAGTTTGGTTTTTGGTTTAAAAAAGGATCAAATTTGACACTAACATCTTATATATATGGTGATTGGGTAGGATGTTTTGATAACCAAAGAAGTACTAGTGGTGGAGCTTACTTTCTTGGCTCTTGGTTAGTTTCTTGGTCAAGCAAGAAGTAGGATTCTATAACTTTATCAATTGTTTAATTAGAATACATTGCAACATCCTCATGTTGTAATAAATTATTATGGATGAAATAGACCTTGGAGGATATAGGTGTTACTTTTGATGAGCCAATTTCAATTATGTGCACGATAATACTAGTACTATAAGTATGTCCAAGAATCTAGTGCAAAATTGCAGAACAAAGCGTATATATATTAGGTATCATTTTTTAAAACCCTTTGGTAATTTTCATTGATGTCTATCTATGATCTTTTAATCAGTCATTTTTAGGGAATGGTGTTAATGTACTCTACATGTTGGAATTCTAAATGTTTGAACATATCTCCGTTTGTCACTAAGAAGATAATATCAAACACTTTTTTTATCTTCATAATGGTCATTACATTAAGATATATTTGTTCTATTTGAAAACAACTATTTCCTATCATCTAGGAAATATAATCTTTGTATGGTAAGAGGATAGCAATAGATATTAATAATTCAACAAAAGAATGAAGTTGTAAAAATAGTAGTTTTTAGAAGGGATTATTAATTGATCAAAGGATTAGTTATTTACAATAAATTAATATTTAAACTGTTCTTGTTGGAAAGTTGACTATACTAGTGTATATGTTTAATTTTAGTGTTTTCATTATAGCAACAAAGTAATATGAAGTTTTGGAGTCAACGCAATAACTTAGAAGATCAGAATTTGGTGAAGTATGGAACACAAAATACCTCGTGAAGCACACGATGAACAGAGCATCAACTCATGTGTGTATGATCAAGTTTTGGTATGTGTCATTGAAGATAATATTTTGAGTATGTTAGAAATCTATGGTTAAGAACACATGGTCAAATGTGATAGCATGAAGAAGTTACAGTGAGTTGAAGTGACACAGACAGTGAGCAGCAAAACAAAATAGAGTATGCAGCCGATAGGAAAGAATTTGATTAGCGAGTATTATTTTGTTTTTTAATGGCTATGCACCTATTGTATTTATGTTATAGAATTTTTAATATCATTATATGTAAACACGCTTGAGCCAATTGATTTGGATGCATTGTATGTAATAGGTTATAGGCCGACTTAGTAAATAGTTTTGGTTGCACCTATATATAATACATGCGCTTTTGTATTTGAGTATGATGTCTATATAGAAGATTTAATAGAAGAGAAGAAGTATGTGAAGTATGTGTTAAAAGAATTAAGAATGATATAGAGCTTTACAAGAGGTTAAAGCATCAATGCACAAAAGGAACTGATCAGACAAGCAGTGTTGTAGTAGTAGTTCACCTTGCAGATATAGTGTGTATCTGATATCAAGGAGGGTGTAGCCTTCCTCATTGAGCAGTGAGCTATGGTAGTGAGCCTTCCACCCCTAATAGTGTTTGTTACTTCAAGACTCATAATAGGGTCTAACCCTTGACAAGGTCATTGTACTAAAGCATTGTAATGAAAGCTCCTAACAAGACTAACGAACATTAACTAGTTCATAATACATAAGTATAATTATTAGTGGGTATTAATTCCCATCAGGGTTTTTTCTTTGGCCAAGCTTTCCCCGTAATCATATCTGGTGTTATGTGTTATGGTTTTATACTTTACTTTCTTTAATATTTAGTTTATTAATTAAGTAATTGGGCTAAGTTTCAAGACACAGAAGAACATTAATATTATAGAACACTGATTCACCCCCCTCCCCCCACCTCTCAGTGTTCCCATTCCTAAAAAATTGGTGTCAGAGCTTAGGTCCTCTGAAGGTAAGTTTAACCACTTGAGGAGATCATGGATATAAGAGAAGTGAAACATCTGAAGAAGTATCTTCAAGCATCTCTTGAAGATCTTGACAGATTTGAAAAACAAATTGAAGAACTAAAATTGAAGGTTAGTGGCACACAAGTATTCAGCAAGAAACTTAGTAAAGATTTGAAAGATTGTTCAAAAAATGATTTTGGAAAAATAGTCAAAAAGATGAATGAAGAATACATGTCTCTGAAGGATCATATTGAAGAGTTGGATGAAAAGCTAACTAGAAATCAGGAAACCTATGAAGAGAAGATCAAAGAAAACAAACAGTTGGATGAAGAACTAAGGCAAGAAAACATGAAAATCTTGGAGTTAGAAAACATCAAGAAATGGGTGAAATCTGAATTGACTAAAGCAAAGAATTGTATTGACAAATTGCACACAAGTAAGGATCTAATAGAATCATAGTTGTATGCACTGAAGATTAAAGGAGATACCACTGGTATTGGATTCAATGATATGTGAGAAAGAATGAAACCACCAGAAGAATCTACAAAAGCTAAGAAGACTGAAAAATCATACTGAAGCTAAAGCAGAACCATCTAAAGATGAAAGCAAGCTAGTAAACTAAACTTGTTATGCCTATAACAAGCATGGACATATAGCAAGAGATTTTAAAGAGGTAAGACCTTTCAATGGTTATTGTTATTCATTCAAAGAAGTCACACTCAACAAAATCAAAGAAATCAACCACAACAAAATGTTAGAAGTCCTCAAAACATTACATGTCAGATATGCAATTAAAATGGTCACATGGTTAGACGATGCAGTATGGTAACTCACATCAATGCACTGAGAAATATAAGGCCCCCAGTTATTTGTCACTCTTGTAACAAGGCTAGACACATCTCAAAGTATTGCAGATCACAAGCGCAAAGACAAGAAAGCCCTAATAAGTCTCAAGGATCAATTTTGGATGAATCTGGAGAAGTCAAGTTTGTGAAAGCTATAGAAGATGTGAGAAAGATTTGGATTGAAGTAAAGAAAGATAATGTTGATTACTATGTAGTGGATGCATCTATAATGGAAGCCCCTTCTACTTCTGGATGAATGACCCTCATGGTCATAGGGGGAGCTAGATTAGCTCTAGACCCCTGCTTGGTTGTATACTCACCCTTAGAATATGCTCCTTTGGTTATAGTTGTTTGGATACTAGTTGATGTTGTATGAAAGATCACACAACCTAATTACTATCTAAAATAAAGATTGGAATTCTCTGTTACATTGTGTGTTATGGCGATAATCATTAATTGTATAAAGTTTTTTTAATAGTCATTGGAGATCCTTTATCCACACATTTGTATTCAAGATCGAGCCATTGGAGAGCACATGAGATCAAATCAGTTAGTGGTGAAAGATTTTAGGTGATTTCATTAGTGGAAGGGGGTATGTGCAGGATCATGGTATGCCAAAAAGTGGCAATGTGAAAAAGAAGTCCTGATTGATAGACTCTTTGAAAAACAACTATAACTTTCAAATAGTATAACTTTTTTGAAATCTAAAATATGCATCACATTCTATGCTTCACCTAATACAATAATAATAATAAATTATTTTAATTTGATGAAGTTTAGACTAACTTAAGGTGGTCAGACATGAGAGTTTTTATATTTAGGAAAATTGTAGAAGAAAAATCATAATTAATTATTTACCTGGAAAAAAATACAAAAAAATATGCATCACATCTAGAAATGAGTCTACTACTTTTATCTACACTCTTATAAAAAAATATTATCATTTGATTTTGTTTAATGTGGTCATACATACACCTACTTGTTATCTTTCTAGTCCCAATTGATAGACTTATTGAAAAATAGCTATAACTTTCAAACTGTATAACATTTTTGAAATCCAAAATATGTGTCACATTCTATGATTTTCCTACTACAAGAAAAATATAAAAATATTTCAATTTGATAAAGTTTAGACTAAGTTAATGTGGTAAGAAATGAGAGTTTTTGTATTCTAGAAAAGTTGTAGAAGAAAAATCATAATTAATTATTTACTTGGAAACAAATTACAAAAAAATATGTGTCACATCAAGACATGAGTCTACTACTTATATCTAGAATCTTATAAATAAAATTATCATTTGGTTGTGTTTGAGGTGGTCAGACATACATGTACTTTTTTTTTCCTAAAATTTTCATACTACTACATTGAAATTTGAAATTTCAACATATAGAATAAAAAATTTTCAAAAAAGGCCTAGTATCTTAGAAACTAAAGTCAATTTTCTACAAATTCACTTGTTACATATTTTTTATATAATATTTATAACTTGTTCAAATTTTTATGTCAACTTGCCTAAACCTAATTTTCTGAATTTTCATTGTCACTTAAGGGCCTAGTTTGGTATACCATGATCCTACACATACCCAACGAAGTTAAGATTGTTGAGAAACCCTTGTTTGGATGCGGTAGTTCAAAAACCCTTAGAGACCTATTTAAGTGATTATCAATTAAGTATCTACCACTCCAGTTGTATTTGATGTTACTGAAAGGAAGAGATACATTTTCAAGAAGCATCCTTTTAAGTCAGTCTTAGATGATTTGGAAGGGCCATTCTCTAGGACTCCGATGGGATTTATGCACGTAGAAGACATATGCGCATACATATACTGCAAGAAGGAACCTATAGGATTAGACAGGATTAGGTCACACCTTGAAACAATGATGAAACCAAACATGAAATTCATGGATGAGTTCGCACACCTTGAAAATCACCCAATCATTGAGTATGTGACTGCATATGAGTTCTATGAGTCTGAATGGATCAAGATCCTACTGATAAAAATACATGATGACCTATTTTGGGTAGGAAAAGTTCTAGTTTGCATTACTGATCTCATTTATGAGATGACAATACTATCCCAAACAAACACCATTCTTCCTATGGGTAAGGATATTAGGAAACAAGTGGAGAAATCTTGTAAGTCCCGTTGTGATAAGCGTGGCATGAGAACTGAGATGATAGAGGAGAAGGATATAAAGCTAATGTCTATGATAACTGGTTATAAGTTCCAGCATGCTAATAGAGTAAATAATGTGTCCATGGCAACAATTATGGTAGCTATCATAATTGTAAGGGAAAATGAAGAGTTTAACTTGTGTGAGATCTTGTACACATAGTTGATGGAAAACATAAGGGCTATTAATCATGACAAGAGAAATATATTTAGGTTTGGGTCATTGATCATGTATATGTACTTTCACATTGTTGGTAAAGTCTCTGATCTATATATTGATAAGAGCCTACCTACATTGCCACAAATTTCACTCAAGGCAACATCAGAGAGTAGCTTGAAGGATTTCATGGACTTAGAAATAAAGAGATTTAGAATCAGAATGCAGAGAAGGTATAGGATACCTGAGACTATAGTGGAGAAGTATAAGGACAATATATGTTTCATGGTGGAAACTGATATCACATGCATGGAAGCAGTGGAGCCCAAGACTAAGTGGATCCATCCACTTGATTCTAAAGTAGAGGAACACATTCTGGAAGCTTATGTAAAAGTCCTACTATCATCATCTAAGGATTCCAATGAACCAAGATGGGGTACTTATGAAGAAAAGACAAGACAAGTAGAATCTTCTTATATAGTGCAACAACCAAGAGAAAAGCATCAAAGCTCACCTTAGACATTCTGAAAATCCATGGTGCTACACAAGAAGACTTGGATAAAGCTAGGGAAGCCAAGATTGCAATGCAACTTGAGAGCGCACCCTCCTCTGAAGTAAAAATAGAGAAATCAAATGATCCTAAGGAAAAGAAGAGTAAGACTGATGATAACATCTATGTGCCCACACCTACTATTGATCTAGGGTCCACTCCATCTCCTAAGCCTAGCAAGATGCCTAAGAGGAAGAAGTAGACTAGTGCAGACCACCCATCCTCTAGGATGACTAGAAGTCAAGGGAAGAACACACAAGCACCTCCTGAAGTAGGATTCAAACTGAATCTATAAGTGTTAAGAACTAGAGTCATTGATGAAAGGATATTAGATCAAATTGCAATGTTTTATGATATGTATCATGAGATTGACAAATTAGAGATTCACTCTATGATCATAAAGCACATGATTAAGTTCAAGAAGACATTTCTAGAACTTAAGATAGTCATTCCAGATAATGTTTGGAATATTTTGGATTCCTTGAAGAGAAAAGCTATAGAAGAAGATTTTAGGATAAGAGAAAAGATACTAGATGAAAACCTTCCTCCATGTTCAGTTGAAGATAAATCATTGTTATTGGATTTGGTGAGGCCACACCTAAGAACTAAACTCAGAACTCTACAAATAATAAACAAGGATTATGAGTTGGTTGCAAAGGAGATTGAGAAGGCATTTGAAAAGGTGTTTTTGGATAGACACATGTGTCCTCCTACTGCTCCTACAACTCAAGCTCCCTCTGAGAAAGAAAATGCAGCTGAGATCCCTAATGCACCAATGACAGGTCCACATGATTTTGTGCCCACAATGACAACACTTACTGAAGCAATGGCATTTGCACCCATGCTTGAAGCTAAAGATGACACTATCATGATTGATAATATTGAAATATCAATGGTGGAAATAGATAATGAATTGGACAAGTTTGAGGAATCCTTTGTAAGTATTGAAGAGGCTAATATTCTATGTGGGGAAGAGTCACCTAAGCAGCAAGAATATTTCCAAGTTAGAGAATTAATTGGACAAGAAAGTGATAAGGAAGATGAACCTGTAAGTGAGAAAGAAGATGAACAGAAAGAAGAAACTTCTATTGAGATTTTAGTAAAGATGAAATTTAGATAATGGATGTAATTCAAAGCATACTTCTTACTCCTAAGCCATCAGTTTCATTGAACATTATCAAGTTTGACACATGATACAACTAGTTTAGACTCTTGGGGAGAAGAAGATCTGATAAAGATTAGTGTATTAGAAATGGAGAAAGAAAAAGAGAGACAAGTTATGAGAAATCCCATGTTTGTTGAATCAGTCAATATATTGAACAATCTACTGCCTGAGGAAGAAATTATCATGTGTACATTCAGTGGATGATGTCAGCACCATCTTGACATGCTTCAAAGAAAATTTCTCAAGTCTTGAGGAATCAACATCCAAGATTGCATAAGAGAAATATCTTAAGAAAAGGCTTAGTGAATTGATAGGTAACTTCACACTTGACCTTAATTCTCTTAAGGTTGGTCAAGCTATGCCAAAAGAATTAGTAGCAAAGGGAAGAAAAATAATTGTTGATTGCATGAATAAAGACAAACTAACTGCAAATCATCTTAAGAAAATTCAAGAAGCTGAATCTATGATGGTAGCTATGAGTAAATTAGTGGAAGATCCCACTCAAGATGTTAACATGTGCAATAATGTTGATCAAGGACATTTGGACAAAATTGAGAAGGCAAAAAAAGAGATAGCAAAGTTAAGGGCTAGACAAACTTAGTTGAGAAATGCTCTTGCGCCCTCATTGGATGTGTTGAATCAGAACATCAAGAGATAGATGTCACTATTGTTACATATGATCAAGGTCCATGTAAAAAGTTAGAAAAGATGGAGAAGTTAACTTATGCATTATGCACCCACCTCCAGACAGTAGATGCACTCAAGGCATTTTGGTAGCAAGAGATCCAAAACCTTAAGATTGCATACCCGGATGTACTATCTATGTAAGTACTTGAAGATTCATTTTTATGCACCTTTTCCATTCATGTCAAAGGGGAAGTAGATTAATATTAAGTATTAGATTAATATAGTATAAGGAAGATATAATATAGATAGTATATGATGTACAATATACAGGAAAAGGTAAGAGTATATGATAGAAGCTTTTGTGTAAAGATGTAGTTTCGCAACTTCGCCAGATTCCTTTGATGTGGTTAATGAAAGGGGGAGATTGTTGGAAAGTTGACTATACTAGTTTATATGAATAATTTTAGTGTTTTTATTATGGAAATAAAGTCATATGAAGTTTTGGAGTCGGCGCAATAGCTTAGAAGATCAGAATTTGACTAAGTATGGAATATAGAATAGTCCGTGAACCACCGGATGAACAAAGCATCAATGCATGTATACATGACTGAGTTTTGGTATTCACCCCTAAAGATAAGATTTTGAGTATGTTATTAGGCTATGGTTAAGAACGCATGGTCAAATGTGATGGCATGAAGAAGTTATAGCAAGTTGAAGTGACACAGATAGTGAGCGGAAGAACAGAACAAAGTATGCAGCTGACGGGAAAGAATTTGATTAACGAGTATTGTTTTGTTTTGTAAATGCTATGCACCTATTGTATTTATTTTATAGACTTGTTAATATCATTATATGTAAACACTCTTGAGCCAAATCATTTGGAAGCATTGTATGTAATAGGTTATAGGCCAACTTAGAAAATAATTTTGGTTATGCCTATATATAAGACATGCACTTTTGTATTTGAGTATGATGTTTATATAGAAGATTTAATAGAAGATAAGAAGTATGCAAAGTATGTGTTAAGATCAATAAGAATGATATAGATATTTATAAGAGGTTAAAGCATCAGCACACAAAAGGAATTGATCAGACAAGCAGTGTCATAGCAGTACTTCACCTTGCAGATATAATGTGTATCTTATATCCAAGAGGTTGTAGCCTTCCTCATCGAGCAGTGAGCTCTAGCAGTGAGACTTCCACCCCTAACAGGGTTTGTTACTTCAAGACTCCTAACAGAGTCCGACCCTTGACAAGGTCATTGTACAAAAGCATTAAAATGACAGCTCCTAACAGAGCTAAGGAACATTAATAGGTTCATAATACATAAGTACAATTATTAGTGGGTATTAATTCCCATCGAGGTTTTTCCTTTGGCCAAGATTTCCTCGTAATCATATCTAGTGTTATGTGTTATGGTTGTATACTTTACTTTCTTTAATATTCAATTCAGTAATTAAGTAATTAGGCTAAGTTTCAAGAAGTAGAAGAACATTAATATTATAGAACAATGATTCACCCGCCCCCCCCCCTCTCAGTTTTCCCATTCCTAACAGTTCTTTGTGTCAAAGCTTTTGTGGATTGCATTTCTTGTCTATTGCATCATATTTTCTATTATTACACACACATTTATGTTAGATTCATTCAAAGGATTCTCATTGGTTTAATTTGTACCAATAATCCACCCCCCTCTCAATGGCTCTAATATTCCAACAAGTGGTATCCGAGCAAGGTGCCTATTACTTGGTTTAACAACCTTAGATCGATCTTGGATAGTGGAATACTCATTTATAATGGATTAAGATAATTCATAAAAAAGTACCTGTATTTGATGGTTATGACTATGAATTTTGGAAAATCATGATACAAAATTATTTTTTTTCTATAGGTTTTGATTTATGGGCATTTGTTATAAATCGATACAATATACCCAATACCCTACCTACAAATATGGCTTCTAAGGACTATAAAACTAATATGAAAGCAAATTTTTCAATCCTGAATAGTTTTTCAGAAGATGGTTTTGTAAAAGTGATGTATTGTAAATCTTGTCAAGAAGTGTGGTATAAGTTTAAGAACATTTATCATGGGAATGATAGAGTTAAAGAAGAAAAGATACAAAATATAAAAGAAAGACTTGAATATTTGAAAATGGCGAAAGATGAGAAAATAGAAGCATATCTACTTAAGGTCTAGATGAGACAAATAATGGCATACATGGAATTGAAGAAGAATTTTTTTCAGCCCTAGATGTGATTAAGAGCCTTAGAAGGAAAAATTAGTATCTCAAGATATGCTTACGGCAAAGTGTTGAAGTTAATAAAGTTGTAATACAAAACCGTGATGAAGCTAAAAAGATTATTATGTTTCTAAAAGTTCATACAGTTGAAAGAAAAAATACTAAAGAGGAATTGGAAATTAAGTTAAAACACAAGGTTGAATAGTGTAATAAACTAGAAAATGAGATTACTTGAACTTTGAGAAAAAAAATCAGATAATGATTCTTTTTTGAAATAATAAACCCTTAAGGACAAATGATTATAAATAAGAAATTTAAAATTGAAGGAAAAAAGAGGAAGGTTGATGTACGTAAAGTCTGATATGGGGGTTAAAAGGATTTAATGTTAAAAGCTCGAAGGGTAAGTAGTTGAATTGACGAAAGAGCTTGAAAGTGTCAAGAGTTAATAAAAAAAAATTCAAAAGTTTCTTCACGGTAATAACTTGTTGAATGAGATGTAGGATAGGAAAAAGTATTCTAAGGATCCTACATATTTGGGATATGAGGTTGGACAAAGATCTTCAGAAGGATCCAAACACGAGATAGTGTTTGCTACTATAGATGGGAATAAATTTACAGCTAGGAAAACACCAAGGAAGAAGGTTGATATGAACCACCATGCTGCTACATCTAAGAGTGAAAAAAATTAAAAATCAGATGATAACACTGCTGCTAAAGGATCATTCAAAGATATTCACAAAGAATGAGGAAGTGGTTCTATATCTTCATATCTTTGGAATAATCAATCAATAAGGTACAATCATTTTTTTCAAGGATATTGTTATGTCTATAATGCTTATGGTTATAAGGCTTAAATATGTAAATTTGTTGATAAAAGATTGCATGGTTTTTCAAAAATAAATTTATTTTCTTCAAAGAGTAAAATATGTTTTAATTATCATAACCATGGCCATCAGACTGAAAATTATAGAATGCTTAATATAATATCTATAAACTTGGCTAAGGGAAATGTTTTTATGAAAGACAAGAATATAAGGTGTTATAAATGTAATCATCTTGGACATATATGATATTTTTGCAAAACTAATGGTGAAAGACTACTTGGTGATCATGAAAAGAAGAAAGGATTCATTATGATCTAGAGAAGAAAGCATATCCAAGAGAATGATAAAGATGAATCTATGAAATTGCATTGTGAACTCCATACACGTGTGTTCCATCTAGATCTTGAAAAATAGAAAAGACTCCAGGGGAGTTTATCATGGTAGCATATTTTACCCCTTTGAAGAAAAAAAGAAGTTATGATAGTGTGAATCTTTTGTTGGTGTCATAAGGTCTTAAACAAAAGATAATCTATTTTGTACTATTATGATTGAATTGATTATGATGATCTGCATATGTGTTTCATGGTGATAGGATTGTATTGCAGATATAAATATGTTATAAGTACAGAGGTAGAGTTTAGTAAACTTATTTACATTGGGTAATTGATCTCAAAGATAAGTGGAGATTTCAAGTTTTGGTATTTCTAGTTATACCAATGATCACCATGGTTATTATAGTGTTATTACATTTTGTTAATATTTTATGTGTAAATTTGATGAAGCCTTTCATCTCTTGTAATACAATAAATAGGAAAGACATAAGCTAATGGACATTCTTCTATCATGATATGTCATATACTGATATATCTTTTGTACGAGTTTTTTTTGGTCGTAATAATAATTCATAAATTTATTGAGTTGATGGTTTAGCTTATAAGTAATGGTTCATCATTTCAAAGGAGAGAAATTTGAAAGACAACATAGATATTTGATTCCACTAATCATCAAAGAAAGTGAAATTGTTTTTCAGAGTAGTCAATGGAGTAATGTATAGAAAAAATCAAGTAGAGTAACTTTTGTAAGGAAGTCTGACACTTAATGGATGTTGAGATGAAAGTTGATTTTATTTGTCAAATCAGAGATGACAAATATTAAAATTTTGAACTCTTGGGTGTAATTATTTAGGAAGATGCTGAGACTATTGTTCTTATGTAGATGTGTTCATCCATCACTAATTGGGTTGCATGCAAAGAGATGGTACAAAGATATTAGACATGTGAGTTTGGCCTGAATATTATTTCTATGTTGGGATTAAGATGAGGGTTTATAATCTAGAAAATTGTAGAATTGAGGATAATTTTACAATAATGGAAGAAGATTGAATATCCATGATAATGATGAAGATTGTGTATGATTTGAGGAGAAACGGTAACATAAAAAGGTGTGTGTTATGATAGTCTACAATGATAAATCAAGTAAAGAATTATTGCAAAACTAGATTAGATCATATTTGAATATTATGATACGAATCAGATATACAAAAATAAGTGCTTTAGTTGGTGATATCCATTTATAGAAGTCACTGATATGAGTCACTAATAACACAAGTATGAGTTTGGCAGGAGTATAAAATTTGTAAACAAGTGGTATTAGAGTAGGTTCCCTATCACAAGTCTAATCGACTTGGATTGGTCTTGGTAGAAGGAATATGATGGGTAAGAAGTGCAAGAACAAGAAGATGAAGGATTTTCCTAAAAATAAATCTAATTTAAATGTTGTTGATGATTTTGATAACAATCTAGATTCTAAATATTGTATTGTAGATTTATTAAATTAGAATCTAAAGAAGAAACATAAGAAGATAAAGAATCTAAGTAGCCAAAAATGTATCATTGAAAGCAAAAATATAGACTATTTGTGGCACACAAATGAAAAGGACTAAATTTGTAGCCAAGATACTAACAAAATACCACCCAAGAGATTAGATAATTAGAGATAAAGGAGAAGGTATACAAACAAGGAAGAAGGATACAAAATCAAGTGGACAAGATAATCTATATTTTTTTAATCTAAAATAGAACCCAAGACATGTGTTGAAGCTAGTAAATCTGATTTGGGGATTAAAGCCATGGAAGAGGAACTAGGGAAGATTGAAAATAATAAAACTTGGTAGTTAGTACCTAGACTTGAAGATAAAAATGTAATAGGTACCAAATGGGCCTTTATAAATAAATTGGATGAGAAGGGAAATATAGAAAGAAATAAAGCTATACTAGTTTGTAAAGGCTACTCCCAAATAGAAAGTGTTGATTTTGATGAAACCTTTGCACCCATTGCTAGGCTTGATTGTAGTAGAATATTTCTATAATTTTCATCCTATAAAGGTTATAATATGTATCAAATGGATGTTAAAACAACATTTTTGAATAGTTATCTTTATGAGGAAGAATATATGGAACATCCTGAAGGCTTTCAAAACAAAGAATATCCTATAGTCATTGAGAGACAGGGTGAACCAATGGTACAAATTAAACCAATGAGAATCCTTTGAATGACTCTAACATAAATGTGTATGTAATAATAACAAGATGATGCAATCAACAAGAAATGCAATCCACAAAAGGTTTGACACAATGTTTATAGTGGAAACCCCTGTAGGGTGAAAACCCACTTTCAAGATATCTTTTTATTAGGCCTTTAAGCTAAATTATTTGGAGAACCAACTCTAGGAAGAACCAACCCCATTTACACTTTTAGAAGAACCTATCCCAAGGAAAACTCATTCCTTACAATTTATAAGCATCTACTTTATAGAGCACCAACCCCACAATAACATAGAAGCACCCACGTCTCATTTAAAATCATTAAAAAAATTAGATTAGAGGATTACTCTATTACAATAAAATGATTTGAATACATCATATCGTAAATATATATGAAACTTATCAAAAATCAAAGACTTGCAATTATTTCTTTAACTTCTAAGATACTCATTAACATTGCCTCAACTTTCTAGCCAATGCTTCAACTTTTGAGACATCCCACAAGTGTTGCTTTATGAAAATTAAACCCTTATGTATATACATGAACTTCTTACAAGCATTAGAGATATTCAAACATATTCAATGGTATGATAAATCTAACATTTCCTTTGACAAGTAATCTATATTCACATTATAACACTTTTTGATACATTTCATGACAAGATAGATTGTAGATCAAAAATTTTCTGACAGTATTCAAACAATAAACCCTTATTCAATCCATATAGATAATGAGTGGGTATGTGTAGGATCATGGTATGCCAAAAAGTGGTGATGTGAAAAGGAAGTCCTGATTGAAAAACAACTATAAATTTCAAATAGTATAACACTTTCAAAATCTGAAACATGCATCACATTCTATGCTTCACCTACTAAAAGAAGAATTATTTTTTTTTCCAATTTGATGAAGTTTAGACTAAGTTAAGGTGGTCAGACACATGAGCTTTTATATTCTAGAAAATTTGTAGCAGAAAAATCATAATAAACTATTTATTTAAAAATAAAATTATAAAAAAATATGCATCACATCTAGACATGAGTCTACTCTTAAATCTATAAAATTGTAAAAAAATATTATTATTTGATTGTATTTAAGGTGGTCAGACATACACCTACTTCTTATCTTTAACCTGAAATTTTCATACTATTGATAAACTGATTGGAAAATAGCTATAACATTCAAATGGTATAACATTTTTGAAATCTAAAATATCTGTCACATTCTACGCATTTCCTAATACAAGAAAAAAACTAAAAGTTTTTAATTCGATGAAATTTAGTCCAAGTTAAGGTGGTCAAACATGTGAGTTTTTATATTCTCCAAAAGTTGTAGTAGAAAAATCATAATTAATTATTTACTTGAAAAAAAATTACAAAAAAATATGCCACATCTGAACATGAGTCTACTACTTATATCTAGACTCTTGTAAAAAAATATTATCTTTTGATTATGTTTAAGGTGTTCAGACATACACCTACTTCTTATATTTTTCCTAATGTTTTTATACTACTGCATTGAGATTTGTAATTTTCACTATATAGAATAATTTATTTTCAAAAAAGGGCTAGTATATTAGAAACTACATTCAATTTTCTATACATTCTCTTCTTAAATATTTTATATATAATATTGATAACTTGTTCAAATTTTTATGTCAACTTTCGTAACCCCAATTTTTTCAATTTTTATTGCCACTTAAGGACCTTGTTTAGCATACCATGATCTTTCACATACCCGAGTATGACATCTCAAAGACATGTATCTCACTTTCTCAACTATCAGAGATACTTTCATTATGTTCATTAGTAACATCTTTATTCCATCATTTGTTTTACAAATAGAAAACTCAAATGTAACAAAAATATTTCATAGAGAAGATTTAAACTTGCGAATATATAACATTACTATCTCTATTTTAAAAATCAAAACCTGATCATATCACCACTCCCATCAACATATACTTCAACATGATATCTTTATTTATTTCTCCACTTGGTCAACTCTTTTTATACATGGAATCATACTATATATCCTCTTTTGAATAGAACTTTGCACATATAGTAAACTTGGTCATTTGATGTCGATTTTGGTTTATTACAAAATAATGAGCATTAATCTTTGGTATATTATGTTGTTTCTTGTTACATGTCATTTATACATATGTTAAATAGGATGGTAATAAAAAGACCTCTAATCTTCTTCTCAAAAACCGATAATTATAATTACCAATCATTTTTGTATATATTGAAATGCATAAAAAGATAGTTATAAAACCATGCATCTAACATGTTAAATATATATTTTTTAAGAAACAAAATGGTTGTACACATCATAAAACATGATAGAAACTTATATCTTAAGGTTGAAGATGAAGATGTTCTTATAATCCTTTTTTATGTTGATGATATTGTGTTTGGTTCTAATGAAGATTTCTTAAGTCGAGAATTTTCTAAATTAATGCAATATGAATTTGAAATGTTTATGCTTGGAGAGTTGTCTTATTGTCTTGGATTGCAGATTTCACTATTGGAAAAATGAGTATTCTTGTCACAAAAAGAAGTATATGAAAGAGATGCTAAAGAAATTTCACATTGAAGATTGCAAACCCATGGGAACACCAATGGTAGCAGGATGTAAACTTACAAAGATAGATAGTTCTCCTAATGCAAATCATTTATGAAGTATAGATCCATGATTGGAAGTTTTCTTAATCTTACAACTTCAAGGACTAACATAATGTAGGTCGTATTTATTGTAACATGATCTCAATCTTCACCTAAAGAGCTTCATGTTAAAATGTTTTAAAAATAATATTTAGATACATTAAAGGGACTTTAGACTATAGTTTATGTTTTCCAAAAAATAATTCTTTCACTCTCACTGCATATACTAATTCAGATTGGGGAGGATGTCTTGTGGATAGGAAGAGAACTTGAGGAGCAAGATTCTTCTTGGGGAATAAGCTAGTGTATTGGAGTTGATAGAAACTTATATGTCAAGGCTAAAGGTGAAAATGTTCTTGTAATCCTTGTTTATGTTGATGATATTGTGTTTGGTTCTAATTAAGATTGCTCAGGTCAAGAATTTTCTAAGTTAATGCAATCTAAATTTAAAATATCTATGCTTGAAGAGTTGTCTTATTTTCTTGGATTTTAGATTTCACAATTGGAAAAAGGAGTATTCTTGTCACAAAAAAGGTATGCGAAAGACATGCTAAATAAATTTCACATTGAAGATTAAAAACCCATTGGAACACCAATGGTAATAGGTTGTAAACTTACTAAGATAGATGATTCTCTTGATGCAGATCAAATCAGGTATAGATCTATGATTGGAAGTTTTCTTTATCTTATGAATTCAAGGCCCGACATAATGTCGGTCATATTTCTTGTAGTGTGGTTTCAATCCTGACCTAAAGAGTGTCATGTTAATGTTGTAAAAGGAATATTTAGATACATTAAAGGTACTTTAGACTATGGTTTATGGTACCCAAAAAATATTCTTTCACTCTTACTACATATATTGATTCAAATTAGGGAGGATGTATTTTGGATAGGAAGAGAACTTCTAGAGAAACATTCTTCTTGGGGAATAAGCTAGTGTGTTGGGATAGAAATAAGGAGACTACAATACTATTAATAGTTGAGGCTGAATATATAGCGTCATGTTCTTGTTGTCAACAACTTGTTGTCAAAAATGTTGTCAACAAGTTCTTTGGATGTTATAGACATTATCTGATATGAAGGTGAATTTTACTAAACCAACCCATGTTTTTTGTGATAACACAAACACCATTACAACTTAAAAGAATTTGGTCATGTACTCTTGCATAAAACATATTGATATTCATTATCATTTTATCCGATAGCATGTGTTGAATGATAATGTGGTTTTAGGGTATGTTCCTTTCATTGATCTTAGATAGCTGATATATTTACTAAACCTCTACCCAAGGATTTTTTTGAAGGTTTAAGGAAAATTTTTGGGGTCTTATCCCTCTCTTCTATTTCTTAGTATCTTAACCACGTGGATAGGTTTTAGAGGGAGTTTTTATGCTATATCATTATTGATGAATCAAATACATTATTAAGTCTCCATTTTCATTGATGTCAAGGGGGAGATAAGAAACATAAATGATAATTAGAAATGGTAAGATAATCAATAGATATTAGAAATGATAATCAGAAATGGTTGTAGACACGCAAAATTGGACAAGTGCTTTTAAATTGCAAAAATCAATTAAAATGGCTCAGAATCATTAAAATGCATTAAAAGCGATCAAATCAAATAAAAATGGACATAATTAAATAAAAAATGGACAAAATCAATTAAAACAAAGGAAAAATCAAATGAGGAGGTTAAATAATTAAATCAAAGCTTAAAGGGGTGAAAAACACTACATAATTGATTTTGATCAATTAATTGTATAGTTGTTTAAATCAAAAATCAAAATGAACCTATTACCCTTACATGGCTAAATTTAATTAATTAATTGAATTTAATAATTCCTAATTTATTTTAACAAAGTGATTAACCAATGAAAATTGAGGACAAAAAGACATAAATCACTCAAACATTTAAAATGTCCAAAGCTTTGAGACCATTTAAAGGATTGTCCCCTCATTGTCCCCTCATTGTCCCCCCATTTATGAACAATGCAAAGTATTTGACTCAACCAAGGGATAATCATGATTACTTCACTCCACCCCCTACCCTTGGGAAATTACTATAAATATAGAGCATTTTGAGAGAAATTATCATCTTAGAATTTCATTTGCAAAGCATTGTTACTATAGGCAATTGAGATCATTCTAAGAGAAATTTAATAGCATTTAGAGCAATTATCATTGTAGTTTGTCAATTTGAGCTAGATTGAGCATTGAATGAGCATTGTAGAAGCATAGTAGAAGTATAATTTCTCATTTTAGAGGTGTCACTAGTGAGGATTTGAGCTAAGAGCTTCACTTACCACTTCTTTCTAGAGAACCATGAGATGTTATATATTATAGTTTCAATTCTAATTAGATTTGCATTGTATTCACTTTCAATTATTGCTATTAGATCTTAATTTCATGAAGGTGATATTCATCATCAGAAAAATGGCACCCACCATGGGGCTCTAAGCCTCATTTCATCATTTTCACCATAATTTGCATGCTTGTATCTTCTATTTTCCATGAATATCTTGCAAGAAACTGGTGAAGTCACGCTTATGGGAGATCTATGCATGCTTACAGTCATTTTACTGCCACCTACAATCTTTGTACTGACGCTTGTTATCTAGAGACTCACGCCTGGTATGCAACCTTGATTTGGCATTAATTCCTTCATAGTCACTTTCTTATCATACACTCAGGCCTACGAAAAGCAACGTATTAAGCCTTTGGATCTTAAAATCACACCTGTGACTCAGGGAGTATCACTTTTATAACTTTTGTTATCGCTTGAGTTAAAGCTTTACTCTGTACTTTTGAATAACATTCACGTGTTGAATCTTTCTAATTTTGCTTAGGATTATTAAAGTGTCACTTTGTAATAATCATTTTCTACAATTTTAAGTTCTGTTCACGCTTAGGAATAAACTGTACATGCTTGTGTAATTTTTAGTATTGCCTGTGGCACTGTAGAATGTCACTTGCTATCAGTAAAATTACGCCTACCAATAGTTTGTTTCCACCTATTAGCTGGACAATGTTGCTTGCTACATGTTGTCTGTATTCACTATTTAATTGATTAAATCACTCATCTAACATTCTATTTGTGTGATTTAATAGAGAATGAGCTACCACAGGAAGGTACAGAAACCTGAAAGCATATTCAACCAAGAGGAAAAGGCACTAGCAAGGAAGATAAAAAGAGAATATATAGCACACATCAAGGCTATCCTTGAGACCATGCCAGAGGAGGATAACCAGGTATTCCAGCACTATAATAAAATTTTTGAAGCATACAAATTAAATTTTGTTTCTCTAAATTGGATTTTTAGTCCTTAGAACAAGTTTTCTTTGAAAATTTGCAAATAAGCTCTAGCAAATTCATACATAAGTGTTGTTCTTTCCAATTTTGATTTTGGTTTCCCCTCATAGTGTTTGTTAGTGTTGACTAACTTGTTGGTGGACAAGCACATTTGGTGGAGGATATTGCCAAAGTGAGTGGAAAAACAATGATGAAACCTTTCAAAAATGCCCCTAGCTTAGGCTAGCTACAAGGAAAGGTATTCTCCTATTCAAGCTTGCACTTGATTAGATTGTGGCATTTATTTTAAACATAGCTTAATTAAAATAGGAAATGAACCAAACACTTCAATTTTAAGAATCTCTTTGTTAAGAGATTGGGAAAGAATCAAGTTGTGTTTGAGTGATTGGAACAAAGAAAGGCAATAGGGATATGCTCTTCACTTTTTAAGTGAATCAAACTCCCAAACTTGTCAACCTAAGTTGATTTCTTGCTTTTATATATACATGCTAGAGAAATAGTGGGCTCGCCTCCTAAGTTTTCCTTAACAAGGTCGGTGAGAGGGATAGCCCAAAGTGGGACATGCTCATTTTTTGCCCCAAGGATCCAACCCACTATAAAATAAAATGCATGTATCCTTAATGGGGTGCATGAAAAAAGGGTCATAATTTTTTTGAATTTCCTCTAGTAGTCCTAATGGATTGCACAAAATCATACTTCGATGTGTGTGGGAAACCCCTTAACATACTTGGGGGATGAAGATTTAAGACCCATTTTGAACAGAATCCATGATAAAAATTGGATAAAATAGCAAGGTCACCTTGTAGAGCCATGTATACAAGCCAAATTTGACTTTAGGTAGGCTTTTTGGAATTCTTTCTTGTGATATACTTCTGAAAAATGTTCAAAAATACACACACTAGAGTGTTTTAGGGACATGATGAAAAAGTGATGTGTGTGTTGCGATTATTTTTTATTTTTGAAACAAAGAAATTTCAAAAGACTGATCTTAAACGTTTAAAAAATCCAAAATCTTACAACTTGGTCAGAGAAGTACCGCTTATGCACAAAACAAACCCACCTATCAGAGGCTCAGTCACACCTGTGACTTGTTTAAAAATGTGTAGACACAGTGAAGTCATGCCTAGAACATTTTGAAACATGCCTGGTAAAATTGGAAACTCGCTTACTAATAGAAAAGTGTCTCCTGTACATCTGCAGTGTGCCACCTAATGATAAACCAGTTCACGTGTACAGAAGTTTTAGTCACGCCTACACTTAGGCCACTGACACCCAAAAATCTAAAAGGGAAAACAAAGAGCATTTATAGGGGAGGTTAGAAAATTTTGATCACATATTTGAGTACCCTTTTCTATGTTCTTACTGCTCCAACTTTCAATTTGATCAAAAATCCTGTTTCTACATCATTATTGCAAAATCATACAAAGGATTAGACCATGAGTAATATTGACTCTTATTCTCCAAGGTTCATGCCTTCTTTTACTAGATCTTACTACATCAAGAAAACCTTACAAGCAGACGAGACCTATTTGAGGCAAGAGCTCCCTTACCCAGGAGATGAGTCTACCACTCCTAGAATACCCCAAAAATCACCCAAACAAGAAGGGGATGAAAACATGATGTACTATGGTAGTTTGGGTGGTAAGGACAATAGTGGCATTGATCCCAATATCTAGGGTGATGCCAATAATGGGGGTATTGACATAAATAACCAAGGCAATACAAATAATGGAGGGGTAGATCAAAATGCTCAAGGGATTGACAACACTCACAATAGAACTAACACCGAAGCAATTGTAGAAGATGCCATGTCAAATGAAAAGGTTAGTGAGGCTATCCAATGTCCCTATTTTTGAAAGCTCATGGAAAAGGCAATGGATAGGGATAGAGAAAAGTAATTTATGGACTTAGCACAAAAAGGCCTCAAGCTCCCCCGTGACTATGATTTTAACCAACTCAAACCACCGAAAGTTGAAGAGAGCACCTTAGACATCATGAACAAGTAGTTCAATATTTTTAAAATGCAATTGGATACAATTAAGCAAAGTGGGGCTCCCAAGCCTTTCTCCATAGAAGCATTGTGTCCATTCCCATTTGATAAAAGCTTAGTCATGGTGCTATTCCCAATCAATGTAGTGTTTCCCAAGTATGACAAGTATGAAGGAACGTTGGATCCCCAGGACCACTTACGTGAGTTTTGTGCATTGAGCTTAGAGTTCATGCATGATACAACATATTTAATGAGACTATTTCTACAAAGCTTAGGAAGCATGGCTATGGAATGGTTTTCTAAGTTACCCTTTGGCATTAAGACCTTCGAAGAGCTAGCTTTGAAATTTGTGGCCCATTACTCAAATAACATCAAGCATGAGGTCATGATGATAACATTATGTAACACTAAACAAAAGGATGGAGAGGCATTCCTCACTTTTCTACAAAGATGGAGGACAATTTATGCAAGATATCTTAGGAGCATGCCTGAAAAAGAGAAGATGGATATCTTCATAAATAGTTTAAGCAATCAGTTGAACTACCAATTATGAATGCAAAGGTCCCAAGACTTTCCAAGATCTAATTGAAAATGGAGTAACAATGGAGTAAGTGTTGGTCAAAAGTGGAGACCTAAAATTGTATAAGGATAATAAGAACAACTCCAACAACAATAACTCCAACAATGGCAACAATTAGAAGAATAATTGGTTCAATAGTAATAGTAGCTATAAGAACAACAATAAAGGAATCGTTAATGATGGGGTGGTGGATTCTAGAAACTTGAAGGTGGTCCTATTTGCTCTCATAAGGATACCTAATTAGGTGAATAATGATAATCAGACCTCCAATGCACCTTCCAACAACAACAATGCAAATAATGGCAACCAAGGAAATAATGCAAGGAGTAATAAATTTGATAAATATTCGGTGCCAACTCGTCAAAGGAACTTCACACCCTTGGGTGAACCCCTCAAAAAGGCATTAAAGACTCTCATGGATGATAATGTCATTACTTTACCCAACATTCAGCCTTATGAGCCAAATAACAAGCCTAGTTGGTGGAGTGCCAATAGCCATTGTGAGTACCATATAATTCAAGGGCACACAACAAACAAATGCCTGCAACTAAAGAATATAGTGCAAGATTTAATCTATGGTGGCATGATCACCATTGATGGACCTCAAAGCAATGAAGACCATCCAGCATTCAAACAACCCTTCTACAAACATGACAAAGGGGAGTCATCTAATGGTAAGAAGAAAAGCACCAATAACATTAACTTTGTGCCACCTTATGATAACATTGTGAATGCCATAATAATCAAGGAACAACCCCAAAAAGAGACATCAAATGTCATTACAAGAGGGCAGACTTATAGAATGACCCTACAAGGGGTTGCTCCTAAAGTTATTAGCACTCCACAGTCCAACATTGTGATCAAGAAACCTTCTACAATAGCAAAACCTTATAGCTTGGTTGATCAGTTGCAAAGAACTCAAGTGCAAATCTCTATCTTGGAGCTATTGAAGTTATCCCCTAACCATAAGGAAATTTTTGAAAAAGCTCTAGTAGAGACGAATGTTCCTACTAACTTAGAAGAGGGGAAGTTCCAAAACATTGTAGGTCATCTCGTGGCACATCATTGTCTCTCATTTTCTAACCAAGATGACATGCCTATAACCCATCCTCAAAATCTACCATTTCATATAGAGGTCTTAATAGAAAGGCATAGAGTCAAAAGAGCCCTCATTGATGGGGGAGCTGGCCTTAACATTTGTACATTAAGTCTTGTTAAATCCTTAGGGTTGTCTGAGTCTTGCATTGACCCTACAAAAAAAATCACCATCAAGGCTTATGATGAAGCTGAAAGGGCCTCTAAAGGCATGATCATATTTCCCATACAAGTGGGACCTATCCAGAAGGATACCAATTGCCAAGTATTGGACATGAAGTTAACTTATAATATTTTGTTGGGGAGACCATGGATCCATGAGATGCAAGCAGTCCCATCCATGTACCACCAATACATCAAATTCTCGTACATGGGTGAAGAAATCATGGTTGGAGGGGACTCAAACCCATTCCAATATTGTAATGCACTCAAACCCCTTCATGAGCTATTTATTCCACATAACTAGGAAGGAATCATTCAAAGAGACACCATTGAAGATACCAAAATGGATGATCCTATCATAACATTAAATGCTACTCAAAACCCTCCTCAAGCTAGATCAACGACATCAACTAAGGGAAAGGAAAAGATTAGCTATGAGGGTCCAATTACTAATACAGGTTCAGATCAAGCACCCAAATCAGAGATAGTACCCTAAAAACCTACTAGAGAAGAAAAAGATAAAGCTAAAAAGAAAAACTACAAGAAAATGGATGAGATGATGGAGGCATTTGATAAACAATGCAAAATTAGTTCAAAAGGAGTAGGGGAATACTCTGTTTCCCTATTCGACATGCCCACATCTTCAAGGACACATGGAAAACCATCAAAAGAAAACTTACCACATAAATACAACTCTTACTTCATAAGAGAAAGTGACAAAGTAGCATTTGACAAAGAGGATAATGAAGTCCTTCAATGGCTTTATCATGATGAAGAAGATACCTCAAAAAATCCCATGGAAAGAATTCATCATGTTAATATACAAACCAAACAATATGGGAAAGGGTTTGAGATAATGTAGAAGATGGGATACAAGGGAAGAGGGCCCTTAGGCCAAAGAAATAGATGCTTACTAGAACCCATTGAACCTACTTGCAGGGAAAAAGAAGAAAGATCCAGAGTAGGTTACCAATACAAAGGTGAAAGCTCCATCCCAATGCAAGACTTCTATCCTCAAGTAAATGCCTTAGAATCCAATGGAGATAGTGATGATTCCTGAGATTATGAGTGGGACACCCTATCTGATGAATCATGTCAAGACAAGGAAGTAATCACAATACACACATATGCAAAGATCCCAAGGCAAGAAACTCAAGTCAATGAAGAGCGTAGTATACAAGGTCTTAACATAGGACAAGCATATACAAGTCTACCATGGATAGATACATTTTGGATGCCTTCGGAGGAGGGAGATTAAAATGTTAGTTTTAATTCACTCATGGCTTTTCCCATGTTGTTTCCTGTATAAGTTGACGAGGATTCAAGTGAAGGGGATTTTGACCCTTCTTCCATGGACCATCTTGAGGAAGCACACATCATAGATCTAAACAATACAATGTACGAACCCTCAAACAAAGTCATGTCCATAAACCAAATTGATGAAAAATTTCCCAATGAAACCTTATCCTTAATAAATCCCCATCTTATTGATTGGGACCAAACCAAACTGAGTGACTTGCTTTACTTCCCGAATGACCAAGCAACAAACCAATACCTTAATGCGGTTGAACCCTCTTTCACCAATGAACTCAAACCAAACATGATAAAAGCAGTGGGGGTCCAATCTCTTAGTCAAAAGCAAAAAATGAAAAAAAATAAGAAAAAGAAAAGTTCTAGTGCTGAAAACCATTATGTGGTAGCATTAGAACCCAAAAAAGTAAAGATAAAAGATGTTTCCTTTGGTGAAAACCCAATTCTAGCATCAAAGGAAGAGAGATTGGATACCCTACCAGAGCATGAGGAAGAAAAGTCGCCGATACTCATAGAGCCAATGGAAAAGGTTAACATTGGTACGAAAGTGGATCCAAAATTTATACACTTGGTAGCATCACCCACACCTTTGGAAAGAGAGGATTTCATCAAATTTTTCCAAGAGCAACAAGTAAACTTTGCATGGTCATATGCCGACATGCCTGGTTTAGATCTTGACTTTATAATGCATCATCTAAATGTTAGACCAGGGGTTAAGCCTATTAAGAAAAAGTTGAGAAAGATGCACCCACACAAAGCTCTTTTGGTTAAGGCAAAATTAGAAAAATTATTAAAAGTAGGATTCATAAGGGTAATAGCTTATGCTAAATGGATATCAAACATTGTACTAGTCACAAAACATGACAAATCCATTCGAGTATGCATGTATTTTTGAGATCTAAATCTTGCTTGTCCTAAGGATGATTTCCCACTTCTGAGCATTGATGCAATAGTTGACTTGACAGCGGGTCATTCCATGTACTCCCTAATGGATGGTTTCAGTGGGTATAATTAGAACCAAATTGCACCTGAAGACCAGGAGAAGACTGCCTTTACTTTCCCTTGGGGTACTTTTTATTGGAATGTCATGCCCTTCGGCCTTAAGAATGTTAGAGCCACATATCGAAGAGCCATGACAACTATCTTCCATGACATGATGCATACATTCTTAGAAGACTATGTGGACAATATATTCACAAAATCCCACAAAAGAGAAGAACACCTCCAAATTTTGAAAAGGATATTTATTAGGTTGGAGCAATTCAAAGTCATATTAAACCCAAAGAAATGTGCCTTTGGTGTCCAATCCGACAAGTTATTAGGCTATATAGTTTTCACCAAAGGAATTGAGGTGGACCCGAAGAAAGTACAAGCCATAATGGACATGGGGATACCAAAGAACATCAACCAAATGAGATCCTTACAAGGAAAAATCCAATCGATAAGGAGGTTTATTTCTCAATTGGCCAAAAAATGTCATTCCTTTAGCAGGTTGTTACATAAGGATACTATATTCATGTGGGATGTCAAATGTGATCAAGCTTTCACATTGTTGAAGACCTATTTGATAAATCTACCTATTCTCATGCCACCAATCAAGGGAAAAGCATTTCTTTTATACATATCTCCTACTGAAAGATCCCTAGAAGTGCTTTTAGCGCAAGAGGATGAACAAGGAAAGGAAAGAGCTATTGACTATTTGAGTAGGACATTGATCAAATATGAACTTAACTATACATTCATGGAAAGGGCTTTCTTAGTAGTTGTGTTTGCATCTAAAAAGTTGAGACATTATAGGTTGATGCATAAGGTCAAGTTCATTGCCAAAATTGATCCTCTCAAATATTTGTTAAGTAAAACTGCCTTAACAGGTAGGATAGCCAAGTGCGTTATGATATTGAGTGACTTCAACATTGAGTATGTTGATAGAAAGGCAATCAAACGGCAAGTGATAGCAGATCACTTAGCTGAAAATCCCATGACTTCTACACAAACTATTCAAATGGAATTTTTGGATTCTACCATTGTAAACATAGAAGCAAAAACATGGAAGTTATACTTTGATGGCCCCTATACTCAAGGAGGTTCCAAGGCTGGCATACTATTGTTCACTCCTCAAGGTTACACCATTCCTAAGTCCTACAAGCTCTTGTTTCCATGCACAAATAATATAGTGAAATATGAGGCACTATTCATAGGTATCAAAATGGCCTTAGAATGGAACATCACGGAGCTACAAATTTATGGAGATTCTCAACTAATCATCAATCAAGTCAACAATGAATATAACACTAAAGATGAAAATTTGATGCCATATAAGACCATGATTGATGGATGGAAGAAGTACTTTGCCTTGATCACTTTTGAGCAGATTCCTAGATGAAAAAATAGATCAGTTGATGCCATGGCTACCTTGGCTTCCTTGTTACAAAAACTTGATCAAAATGAGAAGTACGAGTTCTTGGTGGAAGAGTTGGTGAAACCTGTGTTCAACCTTCCCAACACCCAAATTGTTGCCCTATTACATGGACATGACTCCCCTTGGTACGGCCCTATATATGCATATCTCAAAGACCAAGTGCTACTCTTAGACCAAACCTAAGCTCAAAAATGAAACACTATACGCCAATCATCCGATTACATAATCCTCTAAAAAACATTGTATCATAAGGGTCTCTACGAGATGTTACTTAGGTGTCTAGAAGAAGAAGAGTCTAGATTAGCTTTGCATGAAGTTCATGAAGGCATTTGCAGTTTAAATCTAGTTAAGAAAATCCTTCACTTAGGGTATTTATGGATGACATTAGAAAAAGATGCTTGCCACTTTGTCAAGATATTCAGCAAATGTCAATATCATGGTGACATGATACATGCACCGGCACAAGAATTACACCCATTTGTTACACCTTGGCCTTTCTATCAATGGGGGTTTGATCTAATTGGTGTCATCTACCCACCTTCTTCAAATGGGCACAAATATATCATAAAAGCCACAGAATATTTCACTAAGTGGGTTGAAGCAGTTCCCTTGATCATGACCACGAGTAAGAAAATTTCCATGTTCATCTTGAACCACATCATTTGCAGATATGGCATTCCTCATGCCATCATAACAGATAATGGAAAATAGTTTAAAAAAAGGATGTGGATGAACTTTGTGCTACATTTCACATCACTCATCACTCCTCATCAATCTATTACCCTCAAGGAAATGGGCAAGTCGAAGCCACGAATAAGAATATCTTGAAAATCTTGAAGAGGTTGGTCAATAAAATAGGGAGGGATTGGCATGTGCAAATTAATCCATCATTATGGGCCTATAGAATGAGCATTCAGACACCTACGGGAGCCACACCATTTTCATTAGTCTATGGGGCCGAAGCAATTCTACCATTAGAGGTTGAAATCCCATCTTTATGAGTTTCATTACAAGGATTGATCACAGATGAGGACTATAGAGTCGCTAGACTTCAACAATTGGAGTTACTTGAAGAACATCAAACACAAGCTTATGAGCACCTAAAAGTGTACCAAAATAGAATCTTGAGGAATTATAATAAACATATCAAACCGAGAGTCTTTCAGGTAGGAGACTTAGTATTGTGAGAGAACCCAAAGAATCAGGTTGAAAGAGAGAAGAAAGGAAAATGGGAGGCTAATTGGCTTGGCCCAGTCATCATTGTGTCTTCATTTGGCACAAGAACCTATAAGTTATCAGATTGTGAAGGAGAGGAATTCCAAGAACCCATCAATAGCATTCATGTCAAAAGGTTCTACACATGAGGGAGATGAAAGAGTATAAAGAGTATCAGATGAGGAACACCATATTTATTGCACATAGTCAAAGAGATCTTGAAAAATACAAAAAAAAGAAAAAAAAATAAAAAAATACAAAAACAGAAAAAAAGAGAAAAAAGTGCCTTGGTGAAAACCTAGCAATAAGTGCCTTGGTAGAAAAAAAAAAAGAAAATCCAGAAGGTGAAAAACTTGGTAAACAAGTGCCTTTTGTTCCCTTAGGTTTGTCTTTCCTAGTCACATATGTCCATATTACATTTCCACCATCCCATTTGTACAATCACCATTACATCCGTCATTTTTACATAGTCACAATAAAGTCATTCAGTCAATTGGTTACATTGCTTATCAACCCTAAGTTTGTCAACTGATCACATTTATTACTTGGGGGTAGAAGAGGGTTGAAAATTTGGTACCAAATGGATTCAATAAGTGCTACAATCAGTCACGTTAGAGAGAGATTTATCAGAGTTTCAAAAAAGTGGAAATTTTATTGAACCTTTGATATATATCATTGTTCAAAAACCTAATTATTTGATCCTACAACATGATCCCTGAGCCTTCATTGAATTTATTATTCAGGATTAAAAATTGACAAAAAAAAACACCTTAAAGATCAGAATACTTGGACATACTTTTTGAAAATCATAAAACATGGCAAAACACTTGAAGTTTTCTTTCTTTGAAAATAATGAAATATGGTAAAACACTTGAAGCTTTATTTTTTTGATAAATCTTGATGAAATTGACTTTTTATCATATCTTTAGAGCTATTCGATTATGTTTCAACTAGATTAGCCATGATAAAGATGTGATATTTTATTTCCTTTGAGTGATTGTTTGGAGGAAGATTCATCAACTTATGAGAGTTTGTCTAATGACATGGTCATCAAAGAACCATCGAGGATTATCTCATAAGAGGGTGGATTTACCTTTTCTTGTTTATGCAAATGGATCCCTTTGCTATTTAGATCTTCTATATCTTAATACCAAAAATCCACTTGCAACATTGAATCCATTGACACCGATATTCAGACTCTCATAGTTTGGTCATCCAACTAGTGAGGGTTGTACTTAGTTCAAAAAGGAGGTTACCAAATGTGAAAAAAAGTGGTATTCATATCATGATGATGTGGTCAGTGGTGGTTGTACTAAGCTTTCAGGTCCCAAAATGCTCAATGATGAAAATTTATCCTCCTGGCATTTATTTGCTAAAAGCTGGTGACACTTAGGCTACATTGCATAATCATTAATTGCATTATCTTGTTAGGTTAATTGCATTATCATATTAGATTAAATGCATTTGTTTATGGTTAATTTTCCAAGGGCAAGAGGGGGTACATCAATAATCTTGGTTAGTCAAAACACTAAAGCAATAGGGGATTCAATCAAACGTTTATTCTTGATCAACACTACAAAGAAAATGAGACTATCTTTTGCATTTTTGCATAGCATTAATCATTAATCATTATCCATATACTAGAAAAAGAGAAAAACATCCATACATCATGTGCATACATGTAGATAAGGATAGAATGGCATACATTGAAAAATTCAAAAACAAAAGGGACATTTCCACATGCATTTCCATAAACCACTTTGCATTCATACATTGAGAAAAGAGAAAACCATGTCAAAAATCCATACATCATTACATCATGTATCTATATCATAAAATAAGATAACTACATCCATAGCATAAATCAAAGTAAATGCATAAACACATCATATAGTTGCATAAAAAATATAATCTCATAACCAACTCATCAAGGAGAACCAAGGAGTATATCATCATATATCATCAAAAAAATGTTCATCAATGATCCATCAACTCAGTATATCAAGATACAATGTCATACAAAAGTGATACATCAAATGGTCTGATTAATCAAAAACATGGCATGTGTTACAAGTACATCATCCATGAGTGAATCTATCATCAAAGCAATCAAGATCCTATAGGACTAGATCCATCTGGACCTCTACCATCCTATGGGGAAGGAGCCTGAGAAGTGCTCGCTCTGCTCTATCTCTACACTACAGCTGACATAAACTACTACATTAAGGTGGCAACCTGATCTAAACATCCAAAAACACTAGACATATTTGTCCTCAAAGACTAAACATCTTGTACTATAGCACCTATAGTAGGAGCATCCTGTGAACCCTATCCATGATCCTGTGGCTGCTGATCCTGTATAGGCACCTACTGTGCTAAAACCTGATCCTGCTGTACTGTATCATCATCATGTTGAGCCAAGGCTACTCTCTACAACTGTACCAAAGGATCTAATGCACCAGGAATCTACCTAGCCGCATCAACATGAGCCTGTCTCTGATGCCTATGAACTCTCTGTTGTCTATGTACTCTAGGATGTCTATCAAGTGCATCATCATGATCCCTAGCATGATCTCTATCCCTCACATGACCATGTCTCACTCATCCTCTATCAGCAATAACAAGAGGATCTCTGTACCCTCCTCATCTCCACCATCTACCACCACCACCTCCACCACCACCTCCATCACCCCGACCTGGGATAGGCTCTATTGGCTCCATGAACTGAGTAAACCTATTATGAGCCCACCAATTGGAAAACTCATGAGACATGCCTGTATCAACTACACCAAAAAGCATCTCCCATCAGCAATAATTCATACCAGCAATCTGATCTAAAGAAAATTCATAATCAATAAGAGGATCCCACATAGATCTCTCTGCCTTTACTTGAGCATACAATGTTGTACCTTGTGGCATATCCTATGTCCTACCATACTGTCTAGAAACTCTACCAAAGGAGAAGCACTCAATAGTGGTAGTAGTGCGACCAATCATCCAGCGAGGGGAAAACATATATGGTAACTCATCATCATCCTCCCTCCATAGCTCACAACCCCTATATGTTCCCCAAAAAACCTAATCTAGATCATCAATCTGTCATCGCCAAAATTCCAGATGACCCAAATGATGTTGTATAACCATCCCATTGTATAGAAAAGCATAAGGATAACCCCGAGGTTGAGCCCTGTCAGAAATGGGCCTAGTAATGGGAAGATGCTCCCATATCCACAACTGAAGAACCACTACACCAGTTGACAATGATGCACTCGCTCAATAAATACATCATGCAAATCATGATATAACTATGCTAAGATGCATGAACCCCAATCAAAGCATCGAGGATGAGCAATAAAATCCTCCAATATCCTACCTCATCCAATAGAAAAACCATGACCTCGCTGGTCAGGAAGAATTAAATCACCAATCAATGCACCCAGTACTACTGGTAAGGTAGGAAAGGAAGCAAACTGAGTCCAAGTGATCATATCACCATCATCAATATAATTTTCCTCAAACACTCATTGGTAGATAGTAGAATCATAAATAGAATCATAATACACTACCTCTCCCCTACATGGGATACATAGTAATCGATACACGTCCTCAGGCGTGATCGTCATCTCTCCATATGGAAAATGAAATATGTTGTGGTCAAAGTGCCATCACTCTGCCACTGTAGTCAGTAAACCATGGTTCAACTAGAACCATGGTAGATCAAGGAGAAACCTCAAACCGCACAATTCAATCACATGGAACTCAACATCTGTAAGAGTTTGGCCCAAATAAATGACCCATAAAGCCACTGTCTAGATGTATAAAGTAGGGAAGTTTGCCTATTGGCAAAGAAAAGGAATCATATCAGTATACCATATCAATGAATTATCTCAATTCAATCAAGTTTTTAAAAGTATCAAGCAATCACACCAAGTACCATTGTTCATTTCTCTATGTCCTGAGAATAAAGCAGCAATATCAAATCATATCATTTTTCACACTGATTGATTTATCTTATCAATATCCTATCCTATTCAGATTGACAAATCACATTCATTGGTAACACTATCCTAATATCCTAATCCACTTGTTTTGTTGAAAGCAATAGACCTAATCTACTCATTCAACTCAAGCATCAAAAGTCATCAAATTTTTCATCAGACACAAATAAGTACAAGTGTGAAAAAGTACAGAATTTTTTTTCAAAAGTATGCAGGTGTGATTTCTATCAGCCCAAGTGACATTCCTCCTAAGTGATAGCACACAGTTTACAAGTGACATTATTTTGATGATAGGTGATAGTTCTTATGCTACGTGACACTGAATGATGCTAGGTGACAGTAAAAGGTGGCCTAAGTGACAGTAAAACTGCTAGGGTTTCCTAAGTGATAGCATATATGAGAAAAGGCATTTTGACCTAGGTGTAGGTGTGAGTATCCTATTCCTAGGCAAGGTTGAAAGTTTGTCAGGTGGCATTAAACTACATGGAAGTGTGAATGGAAAGCGCAGATGTGACAATTAAAGGGTTTAAGCGGCAGTAAATTGTTCCTAGGAGTGATTTCATAGATTCAAAGCAATGACGAAACAAGAAATTGCAATAAATGCTAATAAATGAGCAATAAATGCAAAATAGAGGTTAGAAATAACTTACTAGAGGTCCATACTCAGGTAGCCTCACATATCTCTGACACCTCTCAAATCGATGCTCTCGAATAGGGACCACCATCTCAAAATTCACCATAGGATTAGAGCAAAATCAACAAAGAGAAAAGTAATAATGAATATTGAAACAAGGTTTTTTAACCTATTTAAGCTATTTTGACCTAATTTTTAGAGGTGAAAATTGGCTTAGACCTATATATCACCATATCAAACTAACCAGGGCATCCTTGAACGCATCGTATATCATCAAATTTTCAGAAATGAAAACATATTCAATGAATCAAACAACATCAAAATGTTCAAATCAAACTATTAATATGTTTTAATTTTTGAGGGGGCATCAGGGTATCAAATTGAAATTGAAATTACACATCATGAAATCAGTGGGGCATCACAAAAAAATTTCATATTAGAGGTAGCAATCAGTATCATATCATATCAAGGACATCAATCAATCAGTATCAGAGGCATATCAAGGAATCAGCAATCAGGACTCAAAAGAATCTTTGAATCAATGTTCTTCACACATCAATTCAAAGAGTGGAATTTGTACACATGCAAAATTGGACAAGTGCTTTTAAATTGCAAAAATCAATTAAAATGGCTCAGAATCATTAAAATGCATTAAAAGGGATCAAATAAAATAAAAATGGACAAAATCAATTAAAGCAAAGAAAAAATCAAATGAGGTTAAATAATTAAATCAAAGCTTAAAGGGGTGAAAAACACTACATAATTGATTTTGATCAATTAATTGTATAGTTGTTTAAATCAAAAATCAAAATGAACCTATTACCCTTACATGGCTAAATTTAATTAATTAATTGAATTTAATAATTCCTAATTTCTTTCAACAAAGTGATTAACCAATGAAAATTGAGGACAAAAAGACATAAATCACTCAAGCTTTTAAAGTGTCCAAAGCTTTGAGACCATTTAAAGGATTGTTCCCTCATTGTCCCCCCATTTATGAACAATGCAAAGTATTTGACTCAACCAAGGGATAATCATGATTACTTCACTCCACCCCCTACCCTTGGGAAATTACTATAAATATAGAGCATTTTGAGAGCAATTATCATCTTAGAATTTCATTTGCAAAGCATTGTTACTATAGGCAATTGAGATCATTCTATGAGCAATTTAATAGCATTTAGAGCAATTATCATTGTAGTTTGTCAATTTGAGCTAGATTAAGCATTGTAGAAGCATAGTAGAAGTATAATTTCTCATTTTAGAGGTGTCACTAGTGAGGATTTGAGCTGAGAGCTTCAATTACCACTTCTTTCTAGAGAACCATGAGATGTTATAGATTATAGTTTCAATTCTAATTAGATTTGCATTGTATTCACTTTCAATTGTTGCTATTAGATCTTAATTTCATGAAGGTGATATGCATCATCACACAATGGTAAAATATACTGATAAAAATTAGCAATGATAATCAACAATGGTAAGGTAATAAATAGATATTTATAAGGTAACTTGATTATATTTTACAGGGGGAGCATTGCTGCATGTATTAACATCAAATCCAAAGGGGGAGTTTATTAAATCCTTTGGTATTTTTTATTGATGTCAATCTCTGATCTTTTAATCAGCCAATTTTCAAGGATTGGTGTTAATGTATTCTATATGTTGTAATTCTACATGTTTGAACATATCTTCATTTTTTGCCAAGAAGATAATATCATACACTTTTGTGATCTTCATAATAGTCTTGAAATGAATACATATTGGTTCTATTTCAATACAACTACTTCCTTTCATCTAGGCAATAATAACTTTTTATGGTAATGGGACAACTACAGATATTGATAACTCAATAAAAGAATGAAGTTATAACAATAGTATTTACTAGAAAATATTATTAATTGATAAAATGATTAATTGTTTATGATTAAATAATCTTTAAAATGTTATTTATGTCAAACCTTTTATGAATTGGATCTATTTTCTATTGCATCATCATATTATTATTACATACACATTTATGTTAGATTCATTCAAAGTATTCTCATTGGTTTACTTTGTACCACTAATTCACCCCCCTCTTTGTGGCTCTATTAATACAAAAATTTTATTAGAGTGAAGGTGTTGGAAGGTTAAGTAAATCTTGAGTATGTTCCTACAAAGTCTAAAATAGAAGATATCTTCAAAAAAACCTTTGTGAGATGATATTTTTGAGTATCTCAAGGGGAAGCTAGGCATCTTGTGGCTTTATAGTGTTCACTAAGTGCACTAGTGTGTGCATTGGTCTAGTATTTTGTATGATAAATCTTTTATGGATCAGCTCTTGGTGGCTTCCTCTCAAAAGGAGAAGAGTGGTTTAGTAAGAATGAGTTTTGGCCCTTTGTCATTGTTGTCAAAGGGGAAGAAAGTTGGAAGAAATTTTATGTTGATATATTTTGGAGTGTTTTCTTTTTTTATTGATGAATGTTTCTATCAATGAAAAAGAGGAAGATTGTTAGAATGTGAATTTTATTTTATTAATGTTGTTCTCATTAATGGTAACATATCCTATGAATCTTTATGTTTTGATTGTATTAGTCGATGTGTACCAATATCATTAGAATACTAGTAAAGGTGTTCATTGAAGGATATGTTTTAGATGTCCATATGTTTTATTTTTAGTGGTGGTCTTATTTTTTCTGCAGCATATGGTGGATCGATTGTTTAGGGTCAGTTATATTTCTAGTGTGTTCATTTATATTTCGGTCCCTGCAATTAAAGTGTAATGTGTTCATCCTATCTATTGGTACCAAAATATTTGGAGGAGGTGTAGCATGTAACTATACTTGAGGCATGTTGGATTGGTCAAGGTAGTCTACATTCAATTCCTTACCACCATGGGAATGTTTTGGTGTGACCTATTTCAAACTATTTTGGCCAACATGGATGATTGCATAAAGTAGTATAAGTAGAGTGATGATTTCAATTTTTCATGTTTCTTATGTGCAGATTTTATGTGAAGTGGTTGTGAATCTATTTACACAATATATTTATGTTAATGATCATATGTGTGGATGCAATTGGCCCGATATATCATTTTTGTATTACAAATTGTTTTTGATAGTGATCTCAATGGTGGATTCAATATCTTTTCATGTATTCTTCTAGTGAGCCTATTTATATTCTCAATTATCCATATTATTTTCTAAGGGTAGTTATCTTGACTAGCAGTGAATCAAGACACAGTGAGAACAAGTAGACAGGCAAGTATGAGGAAGAAACCTACTTCTTCTCCAATGTCTATCCAAGTTCTACATGATATTGTGGAAGATGTTACTTTCATTGAAGAGGAAGTGGTCACTACTCTAAAAAAATTGGCACAGTGTTCTATTTGTTTTTGTCTTTGTGTCTTGTTTTGTGTTTGGTTGTTGTTTCTATTTCGTTGTCTATTTTTTTGCTAGTTGTTGGTTTGGTCCTGCTGGTTGTTCCATCTCCATCAATGTTTTTCAATGAATAACTTTATTGATTATCTTTTGTAATGCTTTGTAAGGGGTTTTGGGGCTTCCCTCAAAATCTATTTTTACTTTAATCCAAAACATGGTGAGCACAACCAAGAGTGAGACTTTGTAAAAATCAACTTAACTAGTATAACCTTAACCGATATTTCATTTCATGAGAGTTATATTCTCCATGATTTTTCCTAGTTTGGGTTTCCACATAAATCTCTGTGTTTTGTTTGTTTGTGTTTTTCGTTCTTCTTTGTTCATATATGTTATGAATGTTTAATATGGTTAACCGATAGACCATAAGTTGATATTGTTTTTGTTTATAAGTTTACTAACAAAATAAAATTTTAATAAAGTTTGCACAAGAATAACCAATTCACCCCCCCCCCCCCCCCCTCGCCCCTCTTAGTTATTCATCATATCCAACACTTACTTATTTTCAAACCAATAGATATACCTAAACATGTCAACAAAAATGTTGGAGTACAATACCACTAGGGGGGTGAATTAGAGGTATAACAATTTTTTGTTTTATTTTTTACTTGAGAAAGTTTGAAACAATGTGTGAAGAAAAAAAATGGATAATTAAATGAGTATAAAAAACACACAAAGATCGTAACACAAATTTTATCCCAAGTGAAAACCCTCTGAGGAATAAAACCACTTGAATTACCTCACTGGCATATGTGAAATAATCTTTTACAATGCCTCACTAGTTGCAAATATGTCTCACTAGTTGTACTATCTTACTGATATTCTTTTACAATGCATCACTTGTTTATCTCATTTACAATATTTAATTCTTATATAGAGTCATAATATCTTAATAAATGTACTAGTAATCACAGCTTCATTAAATATATTAGTGAGTACATGTGACACTCTATACTTAACAATACATCATATCATATCAGGACTAGAACTTTCTTTAATAAATATCTATACTTTTTAAACCATTGTGCACAATAAACTATATAAACAATAAATATTTCATGAAAACCCAAAGTCTTTCTTTGTACATTGATAATGTTCCCAATTTTGTGTTTATATAATGTTCCTTTTTTAGAAACTAAAATGAAACTACCATTGAAAGCTAATTTACCAAAATTGATTGTGAATCTTAATCATGTGACTGATAAACTTGTGTCAAATCTAAAAGTCATAATAAATTCTATGTTCATAAAATTATCTTCTATGAAATGTAAAAGTTTATCTCCAAATATCACTATTAACCAAAGTTTACTCATAATAGAAATGGAGTAACTGAAGGTATAAATAAACCCTTAAACACATAATGTTGTGGATTGTTAGTATGAGTTTAATTACAAATACAAGCATCTTACAAGACTCAAAACAAATGAGAGCCCTTTATTAGGGTTAACAGAGTATGCTCCTTAATCAATAAAAAACCTGACATTAAAAATTCACAATGTAACTAACATAATGAGCCTAAGAACTCTTTACTTAAGTTGAGGTGATATTTACCAAATAATAGACAATGTGTCTAATACATAATAGACTAGGATTAGGCAAAAACCCTCAACTAGAGGACAAACAATATGGAAAGATCATATACATACTAGAGTTTAACAAAAGATAACTAATGAAAGAGTTTCTAACATTTTTAGAAATAAGAAACCCTAAACACAAAATAAACTTCATAGAAGTGCAAAATAATGAAAATCCTAGCATGAAGATGATATCAAAAAAAAAATTGGTAAGATAGATTTTAGACAAGAGAAAACAATCTGTCCACATAGTAGTTTTTGAAAAACTAATCATATTTTAATCAAGAATTCAAGCCTTAAAATTAAACATTTATCAAAGGATAAGAAATTGGAAAGATTAATAAACAAATCATTTTTTTAAAAAATGATTAACTTGCAGATTTGACAAAAACAAATACTATAAGTATAGAAAGATCATGGAAAGTCAATACCTAGAAAATAAAACTTGCAACCAAATCTTGCATGTCTACTCACAAATTTTCCTTCACAATGCTTCACAGTCTCATCTCAACCACAAAAACACCCAACTAAATCAACTTTCAAGGTATTCTATGTATCTTCATCCATCTCAAAACTACCATGCTTCTCCCTACTCATTCCCTAGCTCAAGTTATGCCCTCTCTCATACGAGCTTAAGGGTTAACAAAATGATAAATTACAATATGTTCTAAGTTACAATACATGCCAATGGGAATGGCATGTATTTTCATGCTTTATGTCACATAACTATTGATAGTGCAACCTTAAGACCATTTGGTGATAAGTGTTGTGTATAAAAACACTTACTTGAATGTTAAGTTTTTAATCACCTAGGCAAAGCCGACCAAAAGGATTTCCTAATAAAAAAGTAAAAATTACCCTTTCTAATTCCAAATGTTATGACCATCAAGTCTTAAGGTGACTAAGAAATGTTTCCACTTACAATTAAACTTGAACATGTAAAGTGGCTTCAAATGCAACTTTGGTAACATATTCATGAACCTATAGATTACATTTAGCATCACATAATTTGATTGTCATTAGGCATTAGAGATGACATTGAATCACATAATCTAACTATCACTAAGAATTAGTGCTAATTAAACCTATCATCACACCAATAATATATCTATAATTGAAACTATGTCATTTATGTATCAAACTGATCCAAACTTACTTAACACATCAAAGTATGTATCATGTGCCCTATCTCATATAGAAAATTATATGAATCAAGTATATATAAAATTCACATAGCTAAATAAAGATTCCAAGTGTATGTAATTAAGTAATCAATGCCAATGTCAAGTAGTCATGATGCAAGGGAGGATGAGGATGAGGGGCCAAAGGCATACCCTAACTAGATCCACCTTATAGAGATCATACGCGGAAGACACAACACACAAGTGAGAGAGAGAATGAAAATATCTTTCATATATTTATTCCAAATGATTCATACATGTTGGGTTGTAAGGCCTTCATAGTTTAGGCTAGATATTACAATTCAAGTATAGAAGTCTTCTAACTTGTGAGGATCTAAAAAAATCTTCTAGCTTCTAACTTCTATCTCTGATGTCCTAAAACTACATAAAAAGATTACATTATATACAAGAGGCTACCAAAAAAGTTAGCCTTCATATCCACAATCAACAGAAGGAATGACTAGATCTAGGTCTACATGCTTCCCAATGATAGATACCAGCATTAAATCCATGACCATAGTTAATTGAAAGAGTCAGCCTTAATAGAAAACTAAAATAAACAACTCGGTAAGAAAGGATAACTGAGCGCTAGACAAGCATCACCGAGCACTAGGGAATTAACTAAGCACTAGAGAGATAACCGACAAACCTGGTAAACAAAGGAAATTGAGCAACTACCGAGCCAACTCAGTCAAAGCAGGAATTGAGAAACATAGGAAAACACAAACATGTTTTTGGTAACACATGATTGTCAAAGGACCTAAGATGCTCCTACATCAGATAGCTTGGGTTATTTGAAATGATTCTCTGGATCATGAAGCAGGAATGATCCAAGCCGAATCCAACTTAGATTGTGAAATCCATGAACTATCTTCAACCAGTCTATTCTTCCACTTTTCTAGATATTCCATATATTATTTTCCTCTTGTACTTCTACCAATTCTTTGTTCCAAAATCTACTCAACTTCTTCTACCTATTTCTTAGGATAATCATTCGGTATTTTCATTTCTTCATCTGACTCATGATAATCATATAAATCAACAATGTTGAATATAGGTGATATATCCATGTCATTAGGTAACTCAATCTCATAAGCATTTCCACTTTCAAATCTCTTCTAAATCTTGAAAGGACCAAACTTCTTCATTTTCATCTTCCCATATGTTCCAACAGGAAATCTTCCTTTCTTGAAATGAACCATTACTTCATCACCGACTGCAAAAGTCTTATGCCTTCTAGATCTATCAGCTTTGTCTTTATATTTTTTATTACTTTTCTCCAACTTATGTTTCACATCTTCATGAAATGTCTTCATGTACTTAGCAAAATTTACTCCTTTAGCACTTCTCTTTCCTTCATCAGAAAAATCCCTCAAATCTGATATACCTCTTAGTTGTATGCCATTTAAAATCTCAAAAGGTGTTTTTCTAGTACTCCTATTCATTGAATTATTGTAAGAAATCTCTTCTTGTGACAACACAAAATCCCAATTATTCAGTGTGTCTCCAACTAAACATCTCAAAAGATTACCCAAGCTTCTATTCACAAATTTTGTCTCTCCATCGGTATGTGGATAAAATGTAGAACTATATTTCAACTCGGTGCCAAACTTTCTCCAAAGGGTCTTCGAAAAGTATCCAACAAATTTATTGTCTCGGTCACAGATGATCTACTCCTTGGCAATCCATGCAATCTGACAATTTCCTTAAAGAAAAGATCTGCTATATGTATTACATCTGATGTCTTTCTACAAGGTATAAAATGTGCCATTTTAGAAAATCTATCCACAGTTCAACAAATATAGAATCATTACCTCTTACTGTCTTTGGTAAGCCTAGAAAATAATCCATATTGATATCAATCCAAGGTTTCTCGGGAACAAAATTTGGTGTATACAATCCAATATTTTGACTTACTCCTTTTGCAACTTGACAAATTCCACAAATTTTCATAAATTTCTGAACATCTTGTTAGAAAGTAAAGTCCACCAAGATAATTGAGAGGGGGGGGGGGTGTATCATTTATCGGATAATTATAACCTTTATCAACTTCAATAGATTTTAACCATGTAAGCAATATAACCACCAACCATAGAAATATATTGATACATAATAACACAATGACAAAAGATATGTTGACTAGGGAACGTCTTGATCAAATAGTAAACCCTGGTGGGAATGATGCCCACAAAAGATGCACTAATATGAAAGTTCCTTGTGAGAGGATGGAATCTGATAGGAGTCTTATGAAATACATTCAGTACATATGAGTCCCTGTTAGGAGAATTTGAATCTCTGTTAAAAGATTCTAACCGTATTAGGAGTTATGGAAGATAGAAGGACCCACTGCCCAAACAGCTTCAATGGAAAGATCACTGAACACACTGTCCAACTAATCTCTAGATTATTCAATAGAATAATATCAAAATATTACTGATCTCAACAATATGTTACCTCTTCTCTGACTATGCCAAATCACACTCACTGCTACACCATATCTCAATTTCAGATCTTTGTACCTCGCATATCCTCTTTCAACAAGTATTACATGGATCCGCAATCCACATTTACACTTTCACATTCATTCCTTTATTCACACTATTAAATTACTACACATTAAAACAAGGAATATATTTCTTTCTTTATACCACACTCAAGTAATTACAAATGAGTCAGCATCCAAATTACAAAATAAAAGTTTCCACACATTACATAAGAATTACACAAAACTGTCGGCTTCCAATTAGAATAACTCTTTAGTCAAGAAACCTAAAACTTTGCACTATCATCCACATCACTATCAACATGTCTTCAACTTCTCTCTCACTATGCATAACCAGATTCCATCCCGATTAGGAGATATCATCCAATTTCCACAAATCGCTACTCAGGAACACTGCCTGAATACTGCTTCCACTGATTTCTTCACAACTATAATAAATAAATAAATTATTATTTTTTCTCTTAACCATGATCATATAACACATCATAGAGTAATTCCTCAACATTGCAAAGCTTGATCTCCAATATCTCATGTTCACTAATTCAAACATTGTCTACTCCTCTGCTAATCTTCAGTAGATCACTGTGTTGACATCAATGACAATCACAGTCATGAATGCAAGAACAACTGCTACAAAATGGCTACTAATAATCCCATAGGATATATTTAGCATTCATTCCTAAAAATCTCCCCCATTGGAATTGATGGAAACATAGATGAAAAACATTCAATGTTCCACAAATCCAACACTACAACACTATTGCTCTGAAAAATACTTTCAAGTCCTCTTCATCAATCAAATATTGCTTCATTTTCCTATTCAGTTCTCTCTAACATATGGTACAAATGGTTTTTCATGTACACTTATCCCCCATTGACATCAATGACAAAAATTTCATCATTATGTCAACAACAACTTCAATGTCAAAAGACACTGTTCAAAAAATGCATTCACTAGAGTCCTCATGACTCAGCTCAGATACACATACTCCCCCATAGAGGAAGTACCAACATCCAATCCAGAAGAAAGATAGGGCTCATATACCATTGGATGGATGCAACAATCTGCATCACTTCTCAAAAGTAGGTTGGGGCATAACCACAAGCATACCTCTCAGATACTCAAATGTATCCTTCGGCAAAGGTTTTGTAAATATGTCTACAATCTACTCCTTTGTGCTTATGTATTCAAGGATGACTTCTTTCTTAGTAACTTTCTCTCTTACTACATGATACTTTATCTCTAAATGTTTTATCTTAGAATGTAATATAGGGTTCTTAGATAGACTAACTATGTTGGTGTTGTCACAATGTATAACAACATGCTCAACAAATTTTATTCCAATATCCTTCAGCATCTGCTTCATCCAAATTATTTGGTTATAATTGTTTGTTGCTGCTACATATTTTGCTTCTTTGTGAAATACAATTCTACTTCTTGCTTAGCCAAGAAACCAATCTTCCTCCAAGGAAAAATGCTCCACCACTGGTGCTCTTTTTATCATCAGCACTGCCTCCCTAATCAGCATCTGTATATGCACATAGGGTAAAATCATCAAATTTTTCATAACACAATCCATACTCAATTGTGCCTCTTAAATATCTTAGTATCCTCTTCACTATTGCATAATGTGATTCTCTAAGTTTAGCTTGAAATCTTGCTACAATTCCAACTGAATATGATATATTTGGTCTTGTATGTGTCAAATACTACAATCCTCCAATCATAGATATGTACTTCTTTTGTTCAATCATAGGAGTCTCATCAGTGCTAGATAATTTATGTCCGGTCACCATAGGCGTTCCAACTGGTTTACAGTTCTCTGTTCCAAATCTTTTTAGTAGGTCATCCAAGTACTTTGTCTCACTAACAAAGATACCATCATTATTCTATGTTATCTGCAATCCTAAAAAATATTTCATTTCAAATTCAGTCTTCATTTCATCTACAAATTCATCACTAGCTTCATCTTCTCCTCCAAAGATAATATCATCAACAAAAATAACTACAACCAATAAACCATTTTCAATTTATTTTGTATACAGGTTTCTATCAGTTGTGCCTTTTGTAAATCTTAATTTTATCAAATACTTGTCCAATCTTGCATACCATGTTCTAAGTGCCTGCTTTAGTCCATATAAAGCTTTCTTTAGTTTACATACCATGTCTCCTTCTTGAGTTAAAAGAAAACCTTTAGGCTGCTCAATGGAGACTTCTTCTTCCAACTCTGCATTCTGAAATGTTGACTTCACATCCATTTGATATACTTTGAACTTCTTGTAAGCTGCATAAGCCAAAAACATTATTACTGCTTCAATTCTAGCTACTGGTGCAAAAGTATCTTCATAGTCAATTCCTTCTTATTGTGAGTATCCTTTACATATCAATCTTGCTTTGTTCCTTGCTAGTTCTCCTTGTTCATTCATCTTGTTTCTTAATACCCTTTTTGTTCCTATAACATTCTTATCTTTAGGTCTAGGGACCGATTCCCATGTTTTGTTCTTTTCAATCTGATCTAGTTCTTTGTTCATAGCTTTAATCCAATGTCCATCTTCATAAGCTTCACTAGTAGATTTAGGTTCAGTTTGAGAAATCAAACATAACTATTCTTGTACCTTATTTCAAGCATGAACTCCTTTGTCTATGCTTCCAATAATCTACTCAACAAGATGATTCCTTGATAAATTCTTGTTAGGTGTCACTATCTCGGATCTCACTTTAGGTGTCGATTCTTCAATGATCTCACTATGGCTTTCATTCAACAAATAACTTTCAGTTTCATAGAATAATTTAGTAGTCTCAATGCTAGATCTAGGATGATTTCCTTCATCTGATTCATAATCAAGCATTCTTTCCTAAATTTTGAACTTTTCATCAACTTTAACATTTGTGCTCTCAACAATAGTCTTAGTTCTTTTATTGTAACATCTATAATCTTTGATTTTCAATCAATATCCAAGAAATATACCTTCATCACTTCTAGGATCAAACTTTTCAATGTCATCATCTCTCTTTATATAACATTTGCTTCCAAAAATTCTGAAATACTTAACTGACGGTGCATGTCCAAACCATAGTTCATAGGGTATCTTGTCTGTGTCTCCTCTGATTTGTACTCTACTCATTGTATACACTGTTGTGTTCACTTCTTCTCTCCAAAATATCTTTGCTAAGTCATTTTCAAATAATATAGCTCCTAGTGCTCCAGTCACTGATATGTTTCTTCTTTCTACAATACCATTTTGTTCAGGTGTCCTAGCGGCTGAAAACTATCTCTTAATACCATTCACTTCACAAAAGGTGTTAAATTCTCTAGAAGTAAATTCTCCTCTATCTGATCTCAAACATTTAATCTTTATTCCACATTCATTATCAAATTTATTCTTAATGATCTTAAACTTATCAAATGCTTCAAATTTTTTTTTAATAAATGCAATCCACATCATTCTTGTAAAATCATCAACAAGAATCATAAAATACCTTTCTCCATAGAATCCTCTAGTCCTTGTAGGACTACTCAAGTCTGTATAAACAATCTCCAACTTCTCTATTGATGTAAACTTATTACTAGGAAATGAGCTTCTCTTCTGTTTAGCCATCACACATTCCTTGCAAATCATGTTAGTAGGCTTCATAATTCTAGGCAAATCTCTTACTGCAAGTGTAGTACTCACTTTCACTATGCTATCAAAATTTATATGACAAAATCTTATGTGCCATAACCAATTGTCATCAATCTTAGTAATCAAACATTTCATCTCAATAGGATTCAACTGAAATACATTACCTCTGGTTCTAGATCCAGTACCAATCAAATTTCCATCTTTGTCTTTTATCACACAAGTTTTGTTAGTAAACTAAAATTGATATTCCTTATCAACTAACTGTCCAACACTCAAAAGATTATGTTTCAAACCATCCACAAAGTAAACATCATCATTATTAGTTGTTAGGAATAGGAACACTGAGAGGGGGGGCGGGGAGGCGGGGTGAATCAGTGTTCACTGTATTTTAACTTTTCACTTTAATCTCTATACTGAACTTAAATTGATAAGTACTGAATTAAACATTCACATAAACATGAAACATGAAATCAACACAACACCAATATGGTTATAGGGAAACCCAAATAGGTAAAAACCCCAGTGGGAATTGACACCCACTAATATTTTGTACTTGTGAGGCCTCACCCTAGACCCGCCATGGTTCTTCCATTATCATTATGGTAGCCCTAGTAATTAGCTTAATGTTTTGATTATCTTACTCGATTTTACTCTTTTAGAAAAAGAGTTGATTACAGTAGATGAGAATACATTACATTTTATGCTGCTTTTTATACTCACAATGTTGACTTTATGATACATTATGACTGACACTATGATGATTGATTTAGATGAAATATTGAGATGTGCAATTAGGGAATTTATGTCGATATGAGTTGTTAGGAAAATGAAAATCAAGAAATGAATTAGGTTGAGATGTATATTTCATTTGGGGTTAAATGTTAGGTGATGAATTATTGGTGAGTATTTTATGATATAAATATGAATTCTAATTTATGGTTATTTTGATTTATGAATGTTGGGATGAAGTGATGGATTTTATATGCTTATGTAAGTAAGTAGGAAATCGAGATTTGATTCGATTATGATACGATGAGATTTATATTATGAATTGAAATGTTAATTACTTAGGTGAAGTTTATGAGTGTCATGATGACATTTAATTGCAATTGAATTATATATGCAATAATTATGTTATAAGTTTAATTTAGTGATGAATTATGTATTTCTTGATGAGTTGTATGTATGTTATAGATGAATGATTATTGTCATGTAAATTATGAAATGTCAGATGAATTATGTTGACTATTAATGTTATGAATTTACATGTTTTTATTTCCTTGGACTACTGATGTTGGACTTTAGTGTGCAGAGGAAATAGATCATGGTAAATTTGGGGAACTAGAGCATAGACTTATGTGTAAATCAGTTTGAGCCAAGGTTTCTTCTAGTGAGAAGCAAAAACCTCATTGTATTGTATTTAATCCATGAAAGTATTGTGCATGAATGTATTTAATTTATATGTTAATTGTAAATGTGATTTATATGACAATGCCCAAGTGGATATGCCACATGGCTTGTGATGTGTCTTTTTGTTTGTGTCACTTGACACTTGTGTGTGTACTTGTGACCATGAAATGTCCACTTGGAGATTGCATGCCCATCAATGTAGGATAGTACCCTTGAGGATCCCCATGAGATTCCCTTGGTTAGGGAGCTTGAGGTGAAATCATTTCATGAATTTCGAATTTGAGCTTTACATGGATTTTGGAGGGGCTTAAAAGGTGCCTAAGGGTGTGTTTAGGCCATTTTTAGTAAGCCCACTTGATATTCCTATGGGTAAGGGAAATTTTTAACCATAGGACAACTCATAGTTAACCAAAAGACCCCTCCAAAAGTTGGATTTTCAAAATGGACGAAAATCCATTTTTGAAGCAAGGTCTTGGTTAGAGTTTCATCCAATTAAGTTGTTAGTCTTTGGTCCACTTTTTTGGCCAACCTTTTTAGGAATCCATTTTTGGAAACCATGTAAGAAACTTGGAAAGACCATCTAATGAGAATAAGATCCTATCCCTAGGAGTTTGTGTGGAGGCCTTTTTAGAGGGGACTCTTTTTTTGGAAGAGTTTGACACCCACTCTCTAGATTTTGAGACCTTGCTAGTTTGGAGAAGGGAGACTTAGGAAAAGAGGAGGCTCTTCATCAACTTTCTTCCATAAGCTTGGATCTAGATTGGTTTTATTCCTCATTTTACTTATTGATGCTTGATGTGGAAAGAGTTCTCATGTGTAATTTCATTTTTGTATGTTAGTTATTTGATATTGAGTTCTTCATGTGCTTATGTATTGAACATCTTGTTATTTTTTGTAGTAGATGAATATGCAATTTTTGTGCTTGTTGTTATGAAAGACTTTTTTTGTGTAAATGTGAAGATTTTATGTGTTTGTGATTTCTTGTTTTGTAATGTTGTTAAGGGAGTTTTCTCAAGGCCACACTCACCCTTGGGAGGGAAGAGTAGCCTTGGGGGTGAAGGGATTATTGGGACAGCCATGGGTGTAGAACCTCTCCTTGGTATGGATAAGGAAGAAACATGGATGTATGGGCTCCATGTAGTCATTTTCTTTTGTATTTTTGGGAGTCATAAGGGATTGTATGGCTTGAAGCCTTGGGGGTCATAAGGAGTTTGTTGGGTTTGTGATATTGTGGTAAGATGCGTGATGAGAAAGCCAAGTGTAGGCTTGTCTCTTATAATGAAATGTGTTTTCTCCCCTTGAGATTTGGTTCCACCTTCACCCCAGATTTTGAGTCATTATGAGACTCTATGTTCAAAGCCTTGGTTGAGAATTTTTTATGTTCTTGTTGTATCATTGTTGATTTTGATTTGCTTGATTGTGCAACCTTGTCTATGTGATGGTTCCCCAAGCTCGGGGGTGGCTTCATAGAAGCCTAGGTTGGGAGGTGAGCACTCCATGGCCTATATTTGTTTATTTGCAGGATTGGAAGCCATTAAAGACTTCATGTTTGAAGTTGAAATCT